>CAUYRH010029781.1:0-33508 GCA_963574655.1 Perodicticus potto
GGGCGCCTGTAGTCCCAGCTACTTGGGAGGCAGAGGCGGGAGACTCGCTTGAGCCCAAGAATTGGAGGTTGCTGTGAGCTGTGATGCCACAGCACTCTATCCAGGGTGACAGCTTGAGGCTCTGTCTCAAAAAAAATAAAAGAAAAAAAATAAAGAGTTAAATGAGAATGTTACTAAAACAAAAAATATATTAAATGCCAAGTTATTGGATATCCCAGTTACTCTGATGTGATTAATTCATACCGTATGCCTATATCAAAACATAACCTGTACCCTATAAATACATACAACTATTGTGGACCCATAGTCATTCAAAATAAAAAAAATCTAAAAAGAAATATACTCACTGTTACTTGCTAATAGCATTATTGTATATATAGAAATTCTAATATAAAATATGAAAATAAGTAGGTGTCACTATAAGGGTCACTAGCTATAATATCAGCATATAAAAATCTCTTTTATTTCCTTACCTTAGCAATAACCAATTATAAAATAAACCTTTATTAATATAGTGTTTAGATCCGTTTTGTTAACTTCATAAAAGTAATTTGCAAATTTTTCTTTTATCTAATATAATCTAGGGAAATTTAAGAATTCTTTAAGTCAAATTAAATAACGTTAATGTCTCCTAGCCTGCAACAAAAACATAAAAGGTTCAAGTTGCATGTGGTTATGGATATCCATATTGACAGCAGGACTATCTCATTATTAAAAACTACTTTAAGATATAAATTACAGGCTTCTTAAAATGATCTGACTTCCTAAGTGTTTTTATTTTTCTTTCATTTAGTTTTAAGAAATGGAAAAACAATGTTTTTCTCTCTCACTCTTTCTCTTTGAAAAATAACACAGGCAACTTTAAAAGTAGCAATCAATACAGACAGGTAAAAATGCAAAAACTGAAAATAACCCGCCAGACTCCTCTTAACCTTAACTACTGATAATATTTGGTGTACATGTTTATATTTGCTTTACAGTGTGTGTTTACGTGTAGCCATGGATATATATCCACATAAGTGCGAGTAAACACACAGGCACACATATGAGAAACAAAGACAGAGACAGAAAGAGGATTAACTGGTTAATAGAGGTCTACATAATACCATGATTATAATATGTATGGTATTTTTAAATTGCTTTTATTTTTGATTTTTAGACAACATATAGAGCTTAATAAATGCAATAATGAGAAGCCCTAGCATGATTTGCTATTTGCACATGTCTGAAATGGTATTTTCTCAACTATGTACAGATAAACATTAATCACCATCAACTACACAAGTTGCTTGGAGTTGTTTCCCCAGCTGTCATGTTACATTAAAGTAATGATTGACACTTGTTTGCATATTATTTGGGAATTTAATATGTGTTATGTTGGAATTCTTCTGTTCCTAAAACATACAGCTTGCAAACACACAGTTTGCCTGCATACAGCTGGGACAGTGCACATGTACCAGAATTAAAGTATTATAATTAGTCGGTACCAGGCTTGCATCCTTAAGCAATCCTTGTAAATACTACTTTTCTTATTAACACTGCCTTCTGTTCTCATTAAATTTCAACAGAGTACTCTGGAGAATTTAAAACATACTGTTCTCTCATTTAAATAGATAATTTTCCACTCCAAAAAAAAAAAAAAAATGTGTGGACCTTAAAGTGAAGTGGTGGAAATAAACAGTCCCAAATATTTCAACAAACAACATTGTTAAATGTTTTACGGTGCTTTCATAGGATGCTTACAACAGCAAGAAAAATTTGGTTTAATGATTTTCACCAGTAGTGGCTACAAAACACCTCCTTTCTCCTTCACGTTATTTGAAGGGCATATTTCATTTCACACATCCTTTACTCTTGTGGCTAGAACCTTAATATTGCTAAAGGAGGAAGCTTACCTAGCTCAGTATTTGTAAATGTCAACTAGCCAAAAGATATTTGGAAGCCTACGAATGTTCACCTTTCTAATATTTGCTTAAAGCTATCTCGTATTAAAGTTCTCCTCTTTCCTCTCACCTCACAAAAGAAATCTGTATACAGAAGTTGACACAAAACATATTAAATAAGGCTGGCATTCAGTTCTCTTGCATTCAGGCAGGAATTACACCAGCATATACAAAGGAAGGAAATATCTTGATAGTACTCTGCACAATTGCTGTCAACTTTAATATATCTAAAAATTTTCCCTAAAACGTATTTTTTTTTTTTTTTGGATTAGAAAAAAAGCTTTTCCATGTCTACCAGGATTTATTTGTCTGGTAAAGAAACACTATGCTGAAACAACTTACATGACATACACTTTGCTATGATTTGAATGCCCTTTCTAAAATTCATGTTGAAATGTAATTGCCACCGTAGCCATTAATAGGTGATTAGGTCAGGAGAGCATTTCTTTCCCTTTCCAAGTTCATTCTATCAAATCCTACCACAAGAAAATCTGAGCAAATCATCAGCTTTGTTTCCTAATCTCCCCATTTTTATTACTCTCTACTTCAGTCATTATATCCCCATCCCACTAACTAATATCCATTTAGTAACTATTTACTAATACCTGCTCATTACAAATCACTTTACGAGATCTGTTTAGAGACAGAATAATGGCATATAACATCCCTTTGTCCTTTAACATTATAGAACAACTTTTCCTATTTTTAGACCTCTAATATTCTGTCACTACTAGATTGAAAACTACCCACGTTTATCTAGGCAACTTTCTTTCCTTAAACTTCTGCTTCCTATTTTAAACATGTATCTATTTTGCAAAAATTAAAAAATCTTCCAATAAAACAGATTTTTGACTTTATCCCCTAAAATCCACCTTCCTCAGTCCAAACTTCAACTTTTGCATAATCAGTTACTATTATCTCAAATGATTTTATAGGCTTTCAAATTATTCACACTATAATAATAATTTAAGGAACTTTAAAAGTAACCTACTCTCAAACCTCAATTAATAACATTTGTAATTCCAAAAAAGATATATCTATATATCAGAAACCATACTAATGGGAAACACAAAAAATAAAAGATTTGGTTGACTAACTCAACACACAATTTTGAAAATGTAAATTTAATATTTTCTTAATAAATGAGCTCTTATAAAGTAACCCATTAAGAAAGGGCTTTGTCAGAAAAGTAAAACTTATTTTGAGTCTTTGAGGAGTCAAAACATCTGTTTGATCTGCAAACTAGGAGATAAAGAATAAGAAAATGTGACGTTTTAGCTAAATGGTCATAAATGTTACGGTCATTCTTCATTAGTTTGGAGTACTCATTTACACACTAATATTCAACTTTAGGAATTTAGGGACTCATTAACTTTGCTAAACATGAAATTTAGTTTTTTAAAAAACTAATTATTTCTTTACTATTTTTATACCCAATTATACTCTTCACATTATTCACAAAGGACAAAACTTCTACCAATCTCCCACCCCTGTAGTCAGGGAAATAATTTCATTTAAACATCCCTTGAAAGCAATTATTTATGCTCTCCACAGAAATTGGGGTAAACTTTTTGTGGTCCCATTTATTTTTGTAGAGATGAGAGATTACACATAAAATAATTTGAATACTCGATAGGAATATTCAAACTACTTTGTTATTTTTTTAATAGAGGAATAAGGATCTCAAGTACATGATATCAATAATCTGAGCTAACCTAACTAACCTTTCAGGTGTACTCAGAGTTGTTTTTATTTTTAACAACATTGATTTGAAAGGTCTTTTCCGCATTATCAAAATTTTGGTGAACCAAAATTATTATTAAGAATTGTTATTGAGGGCGGCGCCTGTGGCTCAAAGGAGTAGGGCGCCAGCCCCATATGCAGAAGGTGGTGGGTTCAAACCCATCCCCGGCCAAAAACTGCAAAAAAACCCCAAACAAACAAACAAACAAAAAAGACTTTGGGTGGAACTGGTGGCTCAGTAAGTAAGGCACCAGCCCCATATACCCAGGGTGGAGTGTTCAAACCCAGCCCCAGCAGAACTGCAACAACAACAACAAAATAGCTGGGCATTGGGGCAGGTCCCCGCTACTCGGGAGACTGAGGCAAGAGAATCGCCTGAGCCCAGGAGTTGGAGGTTGCTGTCATCTGAGTGATGCCAGAGCACTTTACCGAGGGCCATAGAGTGAGACTCTTGTCTCTACAAAAAAAAAAAAAAAAAAATTATTATTGAAAATTAAGCTGGCTGTTTTCATAGAAATTTGATTGTTGTTTCCATGCCCTCTGAATAGAGAAGATCATTTTAAAATCATAGTAAGCAATTTTATATATTTTAAAAACAATCTTCTCTAGGTATCTTCCCTTCCTGACATGCTCTACCTTTGAGCAATATGCCTCAGTTACATTGCCATAATTTCTGCAACTCAGTTGGCTCTGGGGTCTCTTTTAAATCTCCAAGCTTCTCACATTTCAAATTTGTTTTTAGAATAGTGTTTATCAACCTTGGCTTTATACTCCTAATGTCCGGCCTGGACCCCAGGCCAATTACATCAGAAACTTCACGGGTGGAACCAAGACACTGGTAATTTTTAAAACTCCCAGGTGGTTCCAATGTGCACTCATGGTTGAAAAACACTATTAAGAATGAAAAAATAACCTCGGGCTATCTTACCACTGTCCTATTAATAGCCTAACATATTACAAGTGGCAAAACAGCATCAGCAAACATTTATGCTCATAAAACAGTGTTATTTGTTTTGTCTCAGCACTGCAGAGATATTTTTGTAAACTCTGTGTCTGTGTATCCATAATTTGAAATTTGACCCATTATGTGATGATAAGGAATGCTCGGCTGTATTTATTCCAAAGATGGATCATGCATTTCTAATTTAAAAGTGACAGTTCTCAAATTTGTCCATTTTTATCAAAATCGAAAAATCATAATTTGAAAAGTGTTACTCTTAAAGATTTCAGTAACTTTAATATTAAGCTATAATATTGAAGAAGCTGTAGATACTATTTATTTAGAGCAATTAGTACATACAATTTTTAAGAGCATCACTTTTCACTAATAATTTATTTATATGAGCTCTTAACGTATAAAATGCTTTATGGGCTAACCTTTATGGTACCTGAAACCCCTTCATGTCACATCATTAAGCATTTTGGCTTATTAGTCAGGAAAGGTACATTTTATGGTTCATTTTAATAGCTCAAAGAGAATTATCTGTTTGATTTTGATCTCACCTTCAAATTTCACCTCTAAGTTCTTTATAGTTATTTATTTTAAACTTGCTAAAGAGTTGATTTTTAACACACTTTCTTAGTTTATTTTTCAGTAATTTCTTTCTTAGGCCCAAAGCATGGTTAATAAAACACATTTCCCTTAAGAATGATAAGCAAATCATTCCTTAGAAGATTAGATTGCAATTTTTATCCTCACGACAGCATTTTCAACAGGTATAGATTTTTTTTTTTTTTCTTTAGACCACCACTTTGTCATTTCTTTAATGAGGTCTAGAAAAATTTTGAGACTTACGTGTGTGTGTGTGTATATATATATTTGAGACAGAGTCTTACTATGTTACCCTCAGTAGAGTGCTATGGTGTCACAGCTTACAGCAACCTCAAACTCTTGGGCTTAAGCAATTCTTTTGCTTCAGCCTCCCAATTAGCAATTCTTTTGCCTCAGCCTCCCATTTAGACCACAGGCGTCTGCCACAATGGCTGGGTATATTTTTGTTGTTACTGTCATTGTCATTTAGCAGGCCCAAACAAGATTCCAACCCCAGCCCCGGTGCATGTGGCCAGCACCCTAATCACTTAGCTACAGATGCAGAGTCTATATCTATATATATATGTTTAAATGTCAGATTAATATGAGGGTACATACAGTTAAGTTACATTATTCGCATTTGCAAGGTAAAGTTTGCAATATAGTTATTTCCTTCCCTTAGGAAATGTGTTACATCTCATGCACTATTCCCCTTGGATGGAATTTTATGAAACCTCCTCACTGCACCTTCTTTAATTGAATTTGTCTCTTATATATGCCTATAGTTATTAATCTATTACTTTGAATTTAGTATTGAGTACATAATATGCTTGTTTTTCATTCTTGTGATACTTTACTTAGAAGAATGTTCTTAAATCCTTCTAGGTGGTTTCAAAGGATACAAAGTCTCCTTTTTATGAGACTGAAATGAAGCACTGATTTTTTTGAAGAAGTCGGAAAATCCAATACCATACCATTTTGATCATTATAGACATGTGGTCTATAAAAACATAAGGTATAATTTCTATTCTTTTAAATTTGTTGTGTTTTTCTTTGGGTTTTTTTTTTTTTTTTTTTTTTTTTTTGCTGTTTTGGGGCCAGGTTTGAACCTGCCACCTCCAGTATATGGACCAGCACCTTACTCCTTGAGCCATGGACATCACCCAGAGGTTTGATTTTTTGCTAGAATATGATCAGTCCTGGAGAAGGATCCATGAGCTGATGAGAAGAATGCATACTCAGTAATTTGGGTGAAATTTCCTGTATATGTCTGTTAAGCTATTTTGTTCTAGAGTCACATTTAAGTCCGACATTTATTTGTTCAGTTTCTGCTTTGAGGATCTGCCCAGTTCTGTCAGTGGAGTGTAGAAGTCCCTGGCTATTATGGTAGTGGAGGTTATCATATTATTTAAATCAAGTAGGGTTTGCTTTTTAAAATCTGAGGCATTAATATTGGGTGCATAAATATTTAGGATTGAAATGTCTTCTTGTATTGCTCCCTTGATCAGTCCATCTATCCATCTTTTTCTTTATTTTTGTTGCTTTAAAGCCAAATGCATCTGAAAATAGGATTGTGCCTCCTGTTTTCTTCTGATTTCCGGATTGCCAGAAATAATGTTTTTTTAACCCTTTATCCAGAACCTTGTTTTGTTGTTGGGGATTAGATGTGTTCCCTGAATACATTATATACTTTCCTTATGCCTTTTTATGTGTAAGTTAGACAGCCTGTGCCTGTTCAGTGGGGAATTGAAGCCATTCACATTAATTGAGAGAATTGATAAGTAAGGTGGAGCTCTGTTCATCTCGTCTTGTGGAGTTCTATTCCCTAGTCTTATCACTTGGGCTACAGTGGAAGTGAGGTTTGGCCTCTTAGTTCCAAGTGTCTTCGTTTTTCTGGTGATACATTATGTTGGTCTGCGTATGGTACCTGTCTGAGTTCTTCTGCCAGAGCTGGTGGTGTAGTAGCAAATTTCCTCAATGTTTGTCAGTAAAAGGTTTGGATCTAGTTCACATTGTATTACCAGCAATTATGGGTTCATGTTAGATGCTCAATAAATATTTGCTGAATGTCATACTGCATATAAATTACTTTTCAACCATAATGATTAAAAATAAAATGTTTGAATTTCCCTTAGACCATGATTTTAGAATCTGCTCACAAATCATTATAGAATTTGAGAATATAATAACTTGATAATTCACATTATTCTCTAAATTCAAAAGTTTATTATTTTACTAAGCCAAATGCATCACAAATTTGCCACCTGTATTAATATAAAATAATCTTTAGACACACATGTCATATTCAAGGTAAATATCTTAAATGTTAACAGTTTGGTTGGAGTAAAATTAGAATTGTTTTGTATCATCTATTTTATGGAATTAGGACAATTTTTGCTTCTACTTAAATTCGACAACATCATTTATAGACAAACTTTGTATAAAATGAAGCACTGATTTATTTTAAGAAGTCGGAAAATCTCACAAATTTATGAGGAAATAACCAATTATAAAGATTTAGAATGAAATAAATTAATGCAAATGAGCATAGGAATATTATTTCCTAGCTAGCAATCTAAGTAAGTTCTATGAAGTTATCAATATTTCTCAGAAATGCAAATCTATCACTTTACTCACAGTTATCCAGTCAACAGTTATTAATAAATAACAAAATAACAGCTCCCTCTGCCATGCAAGGACATAGCAGGAAGTCTGCAATCCAGGAAAGGGGGCCCTCACCAGAACCCAACCATGCTGGCACACTGACTTGCCAGCCTCCAGAACTATGAGAAATATATAAATGTTTATTGTTTAAGCCACCTGGTCTATGGTATATTTTTATAGCAGCCCAAGGTAACTAAGGCAGTCTCTTACATAGTTTCAAGTGAATCTATTGTAATTGCAGAGTGGTATAGTCTGGAAGCACAAAAATTCCAAAAATAGGCAGTGCCCATAGTTCAGGGGGTAGGGCACTGGCCACATACACCAAGGCTGGTGGGTTTGAATCCAGCCTGGGCCAGCTATAACAACAATGACAACTGCAACAACAACAACAAAAAGTAGCCAGGAGTTGTGGCTGGTGCCTGTTGTCCCAGCTACTTTGGAGACTGAGGCAAGAGAATTGCTTAAGCCCATGAGTTTGAGGTTGCTGTGAGCTGTGATGCCACAGTGCTCTACCCAGGGTGATAACTTGAGATTCTGTCTCAGAAACAAACAAACAAAAAAAGACATATGGAATTCTGAGCATATAAAACCCCACCAAAAAGATTATTGCTATTCCTTTTCTAATTATCTTAACATTCTTTTTTCTTGGACATCATAACTATCTTTTACACATAAGAAAGCTTGAAATGTCTGGAGATAATTCAACATGAAAAGAGAAGCATGGATTAACTGACATCAAAATTTGGAATCGTGTTGGTAAAGAAATAGATTGGTAAATTATTACTATTCTTAGCAAAATAGAATATTAGTGATAAATAGACCTAGGAGTTTTGCTTATTATAAACAGTCGATTTTCTTATGAACTTTTTCCTTAATAAAAATGTAACATATCAATATTTGAAAATAAATAGAAATCAGTAGTGTTCACAGCCTTATTTGCACTAAATCTTTCATTTTAGTAATGGATCCTATGGGATGGCTGTATTAAACTGAAACCTCAGAGAAAAAATGGTTTTCATAAACGTAGCAAAAATGTCTCCTTCCCTGGTGAAAGTATGATTATCACTTGGTCACAGGCTCAGTTTATAGAGCAGCCTACTGCATACCGAAGCTTATATTATGTTTCTATCTAATATTTTTAGATTATATTAAACATGATTCCTTATTGGTGTGATTATTGACTTTTAAAACTTAATTTCAACGATTTACTTCCCATAAAATAGAAATGGTATTATTTTTCATTAGTTTTTGATTTTTTCTTTCCTATCAATGCAAAAGATGGTTGCATATTTAAATGCACCATACTTCTTAGCATTTTTATGTGCTTTGCAAATGAAGGTGTGTAAAATAAATTCCATATCTCAATTTCTGGTTTTGTTGTAAACTACATACTAGTTAATAGCTTAGCACACCTTATTAGACTTGGCATTTTCAAAATTGATTTATGATACTCTGCAAAAGCAATTAGCTCTAATCTTGCAAATGCAATAGGGTTTTTTTTGCCATGATTATTACTATGTAGCCTACAGGTATGTTATGTCTTCCCTAGGTTTATATAATTGTGATTTATCATCCATTTCCAAGAGAAATCCTATCCCCAAAGCAATAGGTTCTGCCTTTTTCTATTGAGTAAAGTGCTGTGCATCATCTCAACGGCAGCCTGATTACAAAAATGGGCCTATACAAGTCACTCTAATACAAACTCAGAAGTAATTCCTAATGAAGAACTGATTTATCTTTTAAGCTTTGCAATAGGTATAGTCAATATCTCAGCGTTTAAACACAAATAACCTAGAGTGTGTGGTTTGTATCTGCAGCAAAATACTGCAAAGAATGGGCTAAATATGGTGAACTTTCTAAAGAATTTTGGAGCATGATGCGTAATTAGGTAGGATTAGTGACAATTTAGGTATATTAAAGCAGTGACATTATTTTTTTTCTTTTTTTGATAAGTTTCATTCTCAAATTTTAATTCATTCTTTAAAATTGGCAATGGCAATTTAACAAAAAGTGTACTTAATTACACTTCACATTTTTTTAATCCAATGTGCAATGTCTTTTGTTCATTCCCAATAAAATTAGATAGACAGGCCATCCCAGAAAGCTATTTTGTAATCATATGAACAGGGTATTTTGATATATGTGTTTTTTATTCTGTATCATTATAAAGTAACAAATAGAATTTTGAGAATTCTACTACACATATCTTTTCTGCTTTTGATGAAAACTCTAAGTTATACTTAAAGAGGTTTTAGAAAAATATCAACATATATTTCCCCGAGTTTTCTCTTCAATTATCAAATGGAAAAAAGGTAAAGCAATGACAATTAAGTTAAAAAAAACTCACCATTTTAAAATGCATGAGTTTGTAAGAGAACAATTAAATGAAATAATTTAGGGTACTGTTTAAGTGTTTAAAAAATTTATTTCAAATTTCAAAGATAGAATGAACTAAATTCAATACAAAACGCATTTACTATTACTATAATAACATTTCAATCAATAATTTTTATATTTACATGTGTATAAATTCTATCAGTTTTCTCTTATTTTACAAAGGGTGTCTTTGTATATGACTTTTACCCTTATGAAGAATTGTAAAGGAAAAAATTTGAAGAACACAAATTAAACTTGAAATCATAAAAATTCTATCTACATCAAATGTATTTATGATAAGAAAAGAATGAAATCCAATGTAAACATAAAAAAAAACACTTTTTGCAAAATGAGAAACTTCTATGTAGTTTATTTAAAAGATCTGGTTAGCTCTATGCTGTTAGTCTTCCAGCTGAAAGAATATATTTTATATACAGGTAGTCCCCAAGTTACAAACATCCAGTTTACATACAACTTGCACTTATAAAGGGAGGGTATCACAGGAAGCATCCATGTTACAAACATCCCACTGATACATGACTCACACTTACAGAGTCTTTTGCAGGTAATAGGTAAATGTACCTGCTCCAATTTACATACAAATTCAACTTAAGAACAAACCTATAGAACCTATTCTGTTCGTAACCCAGGAACTGTTTGTATGCTTCAGTGGTAAACAATTTTATAACCAGTATGCTCATCTAAATGTCATTTATGACAATGAAAATATACAAGCATCTTAAAAGTCAATCTTGGCAAAATAAATGACGGTATATGCTT
The DNA here is from genome assembly GCA_963574655.1 of Perodicticus potto. Taxonomy (NCBI): domain Eukaryota; kingdom Metazoa; phylum Chordata; class Mammalia; order Primates; family Lorisidae; genus Perodicticus; species Perodicticus potto. Next base: position 11,038 of record CAUYRH010029781.1, read on the forward strand.
ACCGAGGAAACCTATAGGGTCATTATAAGTGATGTCACGTATTGACAGGGACTGATTGCAGAAATATACCATTGAGTGAATAAAGAAGGTTGCACACAAAACAAATATAGTATATTTCCCTTTATATAAAATAATACTGGAGTATATAGATATACATAGAGAAATGTCTCTCTGTATATCTTTAACTTGTAAATAATGGCTGCCTTTGGGCAGCCAAATTCTTACTACTATTCACTTATCTTTAGCCAAAGTACTAATAGCATAAATGATTTCTCTGTAATGATTTTAAAACTTTTCTTTTACCTTCCAGATGTGCACCTCATTTTGACATTATTTATGGTCTTCTCATACAAGTTATTTTAAGAAGATATAAATATGAACATATTCTTAGCAGTTACAGACAAATAATGAGGAACCCTGTGTGATTACTCCTTAAATCTATCTAGAAAAGTAGCATGCAGTTAAGAAACAACCACATATCAGGCGGCACCTGTGGCTCAAAGGAGTAGGACGCCAGCCCCATACGCCAGAGGTGGCGGGTTCAAACCCAGCCCTGGCCAGAAACCACAAAAAAAAAAAAAAAAGAAAGAAAGAAAGAAAGAAACTGATGACTTCATACTGAGCCTCAGAGTCAAAGCACTCTATAATGTCTTATTTGGCAATGTGAACGTTACTTTCTTGGCATTATTATTACTAATATTGCTTAATATTTCGATGCAGTAATCATCTGTTTTCTTTTCTGAATGTATTTATCTTCATTCATTCTTTACGTGGTTTTTGTTTCTAGCCCTTATCTTAAACATTGTTATCGTTATTAAATTTTAAGCCTTTTAAATTCTGTGAAGGCAAAAAGTGGAAACCTAATTAACACATGTATATGTAAAAATAAAAAAAAAACACATACAAAAAAGAAACAACTGCATATCATACAAGTTCAGTATTCTGACATAAAATATTTCATTGAGACAGAAACATGGCAGTTCAAATGTCCTATGAGCAAAAATGAAGAAAGGCAAGATCACTAAAAAAAGTATAATAAAGCACAAAAAAATTGCAAATGCTAAGCTTCAATGGTTTTCTAATTGAGATGACAGAAGACCTCAACATTTACTCTTATCTTTGTAGTAAAGAAATAGACTACAAATATAAACACCCAATTCCAACATAAACTATAGACTTTGAGGGATAATGATGTGTCAGTGCCCCAGTGCCCGTAGCACAGTGGTTACGGCATCAGCCACATGCACTGAGGCTGGCGGGTTCGAACCCAGCCCAGGCCAGCTAAGTAACAATGACAACTGCAACAAAAAAACAGCCAGGCATTGTGGCGGGCAACTGTAGTCCCAGCTACTTGGGAGGCTGAGGCAAGAGAATCGCTTAAGCCCAAGAGTGAGAGGTTGCTGTGAGCTGTGATGCCACTGCACTCTATCCAGGACAACATAGTGGGACTCTGTTTAAAAAAAAATAAATGATGTGTCAGTGTAGGTTTGCAGGTTGTAACAAATGTACCACTACAGTAGGAGATATTGATACGGGGCGAGGTTGTGCATGTGCAGGGACAGAGGTATATGGGAACTCTGTACTTCCCACTCTACCTTGCTGTGAGTTAAAACTGCTATAAAAATAATGTTTATTAATTAAAAATATCTAAAGACCTTCTGATAAGTTAGCTGCTAGAACCATGGTCATGGATGTCCTCTGACCATCCCAGAGTTCCCAACTGAGATTTAGTCCTCTTCAAGTGGGTCCAAAGTTTAGAATCAGAAGACTGGACTGGAGGTAATAAGATCTCATTCAATCTTGTCTACCATATTCCCTGTCACATGGTCCTCTGAGATCTCAGCCCTTCATCCTGGACCAACCTGCTCTTTCAGAGGTATAGGAAAGGCATGAGACAGCTGGACTATGTTCTTTTTTTTTTTTTTTTTTTTGGCCAGGGCCAGGTTTGAACCCACCAACTCCAGTATAAGGGGCCAGCGCCCTACTCCTTTGAGCCACAGGCGCTGCCCTAGACTATGTTCTTTTCTTCTTTGTACTATACCCCAATGGACTCTATTTCAGAGTCTGCATATAAAGGGTACAAAATTTTTCTCATTTAAAAATACAAAGGTTATTTTTCGGAGCTCTAAATCCTCTTTATCCACATTTAAAATCTATTTACAGGCACTGTTACCCTCCAAATAAAAAATGAAATTCAAACCATTATATCATCATCTTGCATCCATACCAAAGAAACTAACTTACAGCTTTCAGCAGACAATGATGAGATATGTGTCTAGAAGTAGAGATAACCCTGTGCCATTGGGAGATACTGTATCATGTAGACATTTGAAAACAGATAAGAAAAATTTGAAATCTACTTCTGGATGTGTCTTTTAAAAAAAGCAAGAGGCTTGGAGCAGATTGGTAAATTCAATGGACAGGAAGAGAATATTTGTTTAGCTATTGCTGTGTAACAAACTATACCCAAACTTAATGGCTTTAAACAATAACCATTTTATTCCTTCATGCTTCTGTGGGTAGAAATTTGAACAAGATTCAGCTGGATTTGGAATATTGGCTCAACATGGAAACAGATATAGTCTTTCAGTTGGCTGCCCTGTTGGTACATGCCTAAAACAGCTGGTGGCTGTTTGGGGCTGGAGGCGATAAGGAGTCTTTTATCACATTTCTGTCACTTCATCTCTCCTCTTTCAATTTGGCTACCTTGAATGTCCTTTTTGCCTTGGGGTCTCGAGAGAGCTAGACTTCTGACATGGTAGATGGATTCCAATAAGGGGTGGTCCAAGAAAAGAAAAGAAGTCACAAACCATTTACATCCAGACACCCATATGTGAAATCATTGGCAATCATTTCTATTTCAGTCTATGTGAAAAGCCAGTGACAAAGCCAGATTCAAGGAAGGGCCAGATTCCTGCCTCTCAAAGGGAGGAAAGGTAAAAGTCAACTATTAATCAATTAGAGAAAATAGGTAAGAGGTCTCTGGCAAAAACATCAGTTTCTACTGTTAGGTAATAAAGGTTGATCAAATTAGGGACTTTATTATATTTGAACTGATATTTTTCTCTTACCTGGATCGAGGAGAAGATAAGAACTTGAGAAGATTGTCATTATTGTAGAAAAATAAGGTAGCATATATTATATTGCATTCTTTCATATCTCAAAAATTATATAAATTAGTGGAAATGAAATAAGGAAAATAAAAGAGAAAAAACTAACATAAAAGCAAACATCCCAAAATGTATGCATTGGTTTATTCCAATTTATTTTTCATGACAGTGGATCACTACTGTTTTTTGATTATTTACTAATCAAAAAAGAGGTTAGAGTGATATAGTTACAGAAAACAAAGTTATATCACAGAAAATATTAATTCTCATATTTGGCACAGAATATTTCCTTTTAAATTTATGAATATTTACATAACAAATGACAACACAAAAATAACAATGTTATTATGGTAAACAGAATGATACTTCTCTCTCAAAGATATCCAGATCCTAACTCCCCAGATCTGTAAGATTCTTGTTAGCTTACATGGCAAAGGAGATTGTGCACAGGTGATTAAATTAGCATTTTGAAATGGGATGGTAACTTAGCTGGGTCCAGTGTAATTCTGGGCATCTTTTATAAGTGAATGAGTAAGGCAGCCACCTAAAACAGAGAGTAAGTTATGATGATGGGAAGAGAGTTCAGAATGACGAGGCCAGGAATCAAAGGATGCAGATGGTTGTTAGAAGCTGGGAAAGAAAGAAATTCTGTTTTGGAGCTTCCACCAGGACTACACCCTTTCACTGTAGGTGCATTATATACATTTCAGACTTCTAACCAGCAGAACTACAACATAGAAACCTACTAAATTTGTAATGGTTAGTTACAGATGCAATAGTAAACTAATACATCATCATTTTAAAAGGAGCCTATAGTTTTAAATGACAGCTAACTTAAAATAAATTAGTCAATAATTTAGAAAAAAAATTTAAACTAATTGCATAGTTAAAAACAGTCAACTGGGCGGTGCCTGTGGCTCAAAGGAGTAAGGCGCCGGCCCCATATGCTAGAGGTGGTGGGTTCAAACCCAGCCTCAGCCAAAAACGGTAAAAAAAAAAATTCAACTGTTATCATGTTAAACTACAGCACCCAGGATTCAGAAACACTATGATTTGTTAGTAATAGCATTAATTGAAGCCATGTAAAATATACCTTGAAAAAAGACACCTCACAGATACACAATTCTTCTCTGGGACATATTGTTTAATCTACTTTAAAATTTTGGAAATACAAGAATACCTAATCATAAGCTAAATGTATTTATTTTAATCAAGCAAAAGATTAACTAAACTTATCACAGAATAAGTTTATAAATTCAGAGTTCTGTCCCCATGTGAAATTCAATAATACGATAGAATTTGTGAATTATATATATACATGTACACTATACGTACAGATTGCAGATGTAATATATGTAATCAGTTACCAAGAGGAGGGAAGAACACAAACATTTCAGTTCAAAACTGTTTAGTGTGATTGGGGAGTAAGCAGGAAATTTTGTGCTTTACATATTAGTATTGTTAAAATATTTAAACTTTCAGTATCTCAAGGACTTTTCTTTGGCTTTAAAGAAAATGCACAAATCCAGAATATTTTGTTACCAAACAAAGTAAAACATGGTTAGTGTAATTCTGTCTACATACATTAATCTGGAGATAAAGTTTACATCTTGAATTTTGTTAGCACTTTTTAATTTATAATTTATGAACCTTAAAATTTCAAGAGTATAAATCCTTTAATAATCCATTACCACATCCAATTAGTCCATAATCACTGAAATACACGATTGGGACTAGGGCTCATTTCAAGTCTCAAAATACAAAGTCACTTAATTCAGAACTCCATCTGCGCCTTGGTCTCCGGAGTCTGACAAAAAGCCTCCAAACTGTCTTTGGAGTTTTCATCAAAACAAGACACCAGTGTGGAATCTATTTTAACATTACTTGCAACATATCGGGACTCGCAGGACATCTGGTTTGACTTTTCTCTAATGAAAGTTGCTAGTAGTTCTGTGTCAGGAAGGATGTAAGTATTCCCTAGAAATAGTGCTGTTATTTAGAATACAACAATAGGGAAACCGAACCCCCAGATCTTATATTTCCCATTCATAAAATTGTAATTATTCTTTTTATGTCTGTGTTACCCTTGAGATACAGAATTAACTTTATGAACATATATGGGATACCCATAAGCTCAGAATAGACCACATTTCCATTTCCCAAATAGAATTAAAGTCAAAGTATATTTTACTTTAATCTTGGGGATTTTGTATAGTTTAACATTATCTCTTGAGATAAAATTAAATTTCAGCTATAGTAAATAACTAGCAAAGAAAGAACCACAGTACAGTATGTGTAATAGCACTGTACATAAAGAAAAAAATCCCCACAAAATTTATATTTCACTTGTGGAACAATGCTGACTCTGGATACATATTAAATGTTTATATTCTGTGTCACTGGCTATGGGCACATCCCTTGCAGCTTACCAGATTCACAGTCTGGTTTCATCACTCTGTAGGATCTGACCTGTAGTTTGGATTCACTGTTATCTTGTAAGCATCATTTTAGTCATTTCAATTACAATTAACAATACTTTATCAGGAATTTGGAAGGTGAGAGGTCTAAATATGTTAATATGCATAAAATACTCAGCACGATTTCTGATCAACTGTAAATGATCAATAAATGGTTGCTGATGTTAAGATCAACTGGAAAGAATGTATGCTATTTCAATTTATGAACAGATGCAAGTTCCAGAAGCGGAAAGTTGCCTTGTCATTTGCCAGAAACTAAGAAAAGCAAGCATGTAAAATTTTCAGAAGAACCACAGGTATTTTCCTCCTGAGTCTCTGTTTACTTTCCTGTGTTTGCCTAATAAACAAAGTTAAGATTTATTCAGTATGTGAATGAGAGTACATCCAAAGTAATTTACTGTTTTTTGAGATATCTATATTTCTGTCTCCATTCTTTCCTCCATAATTGAGATCTAAAATTTGTAAACTTCCATACATGAATGAACAAATATCAAAGTAATATATAGCTTCTATTGATATAGACTAGTGTATAACAATGCATTTTCTTTGTATTTGCAGGTATGTGTATACAAGTACAAAGTTTTTACAAATAAGATTATTATTTTTTTTTAATTATTTTTTATTGAGTCGTAACTGTGTACAATGATTCAAGCTTGGAGTACAGTGTGCGGGCTTCCCATACAATCGGAGATATTTACTCTGGTTTCTCTTCAGATCGCATAAATCTTTCGCCTTTTACAAATAAGATTATTAATGTAACAATCTGATTAACATCTCAAAAAATAGAAATAAAGAACAACAAAGAACCAACACAAAATCTAAAATGAATGAAAAGAGAAAAAATGAAATAAAATCTGTTAGGCACAAAGGCAAATTCTAACATTTTATGCAAAGCCCAGCACCCTATTAGTCCTGATCATTTGTGTTTAGGGCTCTCTATTGATTAGAGACAGCTAATTAGAGGTGAGGAGCAAACACTGACCACAGTGAGAGGTGACCTCTGAAGTACGTGGAGGGAACTGGTTTGAATTAATCCTCTGGGACTGGCAGGTTGAACATTCCTGATTCTCAGCATATACAAAACACAACTTGATCTTGTCTTCCACTGTCCATGAATTAAAACTGTGCTCATCAGGCCTTATTTTGCATGTTTCTAGGGACTGCATGACAACTGTGGCTTTTCTGTCCTTTCTTAGGTAATGGAGAGTCCTATATCATTTCAAATACTGATATAGTTTAAATTTAAACTCAGAAACCAGTGGGCTAGTCCAAAATAACAAAAACAAATGAATTTAATTTACAGTAGAACTATGTTTCCCCTTTTAGCCCTGCTTTCCGTGTAAGCTGGAGCCCTAGAGATGGGGTGGGGATTAAGGGAATGGTGGTACCCTATCCTACTAGGGACCTCTGAGAATACCCACTGGGCCCTTTCCTCCTGCACGTCCCTGGACTCAGCAGAGTTATCTGTATTCATTTGGGGGAGTGTTTTGCAGCCTTTTCCTTGCCTCTGAAAACCTGGCTCTTCCTACCGGCTCTCTTTGTCCTACAGGCACCCATGATGGACCCGAGGCAAAGCATCATGTTGGTTTCCTCTTTTGTGCATTCTGTGACAGGCCCACGGGAAATTCTCACGTACATGTCTCTCTTAATACCAGTCGACTCACAGGTATTCTCATTTAATTAATTTTAATAGGATGTCATTTCAGCAAAAGTCCATTCACAGGATCAGACCTAGTTCAGATTCTGTTTCAGGGTTCCTAATAACAAGCCTTCCACGTCTCTCAACCTCAAGGAACATTTCCAAATTCATCAACTCCATTGTAATCGCTGTCACGAGCTTTGAGGCTGTAAGATCATTCTGCCAGTCCTACTTCACGGGGGACTAAGGATCGATGCCTCAGCTCTCTCCAAAGAGTGCTGTCAGCAATGCTCTCCTTCCACACCTGACCCCGTGTCGCGTGTCTGCTCTGGGCAGCCGCCTAGGAGACGTGGCACAGATTCCTCTGCAGTCACTCTTTTTGTTAATTTGTGTATGAGAGGGGCTCTGTCTGCTGTCTCACCTTCACTTTGCTCTCCTTCTATCTGTCAAGGTCGAAGCAGAACAATTTCCACTCTAACGATTTGGTTCACATCATCAGCTTAAGCAGCCGAAGCCGCTAATGTAAAAACGTGGATCTGGCCCTTTTTTAGTAATCTCTGTGGTACTGATGAACCACAGTGTGTCAGAGATGTTCAGCGCAAAGTGTGGCTTCCAGACCAGCAGCGTGGGCATCACGAGGCTGGTAGGAAACGCAGTACCTCGTCCCATCTCAGGCAAATACTGAATCAGGATCAGCCTGTTAGAAAGTATCCTGAAAGATTTCTATGTTTAATAAAGTTTGAGATGCACCATATAAGGAGTCATTAATAATGATAGTTTTAAAGTCATTTCCCAAACTGTATTCTTTATAATATCAATGCCCTCCAAAATGTTCCACAAAAAGGGGGTCTATAGCTTTCATATGAAGGCTAAAACCCAGTTATAGCTTCTGTCATTCTTACAGCTGCAATCTCCGTATTTCCAGTGATAATTAAGAGACTGAGTACCACTAGATTCTCTTGGATCAAGAGCCCATCCCTGGGTCTAACACTGTGGTGAGGGGCACTACAGGGACCTGAGCTCCATGCCCACCTATGGAGCTAGGGCAGGGTTAGCATGACCTGGACCAGGAGTGGGGAGAAGTGCCTATGGCTCAGTGAAACCAGGAAGAGGAGATGTGTGTCAAGCAGTCAGAAGCAACTGTCACCAGGGGCCAGTGGCCTGGGCAGAACAGACACAAAATCAGGTGATTGGTAGAGCCTGTCTTGGGGCCCTTTTCCTCCTCCTCGTTGCTGTCTCCCACCATGGTGCCATTAGCTGAAGGTGGCACAGAACTTCTCGGTTGGGCTGGACCCACAGAGCCAGAGGAACTTGTAGATCTAGGAAGGCAGCAGGGAGGTCAGGACTCCCTTGTCCCCAGCACTATAGAACCAGAGACCTCAGGCAGAAGGAGACAGGGGCCCTGGACTCACACCTGCCCCACTGCCTGGTGGTAACTAGATCTCTCGAGGCAGGCAAGCTCGGAGGGCAAGGGCAAGGCGCTGTGGTGTGATAGAAAGAGCAGCCACTGGGACTCAGGCTGAGCTGAGCCCCACCCACCGTGAGGCTGTCTCTGACTTACACTGGCCTCATAGGTGTCCCACCTGTGTATCAGGCCCTAGGCTAAGAAGGGTCCTGTACTTGGTGTAATGTTCTATTACTGTCGTGAAATTCCCACTACTTTTTAAATAAGGGGCTTCTGATTTTCATTTTGCAACAAACCCCACAAATAGTGCCACTGGTCTTTGACTCAGTTTCCCTGTCTGTGTCAAGGAGGTGATAGACTCAGGGATCAGAGAAGCTCGGAGGTGGTTTCCTGTTGATGGCAGAAGCAGGTGGTCCTCCAGAGGGGATGTTCAGCTGTTCACATGTGGTTATGTCACCTCAGGAGGTCGCCTAAAGCATCCCAGAGTTTCTGTTCCCTTTCTCCTCTAGTCAAAGCAGCTCCTATCCACTGGGTGGGGGTTGGGGGGGCGCTAGAGCTGCAAAGAGCACCCAGGCCTCAGGGGACACTGGACTTGCCCTCATCAGTCACCCATCCAGGCGCTTGCTACTTGAAGTGTGGGCTGTGGCCCACCAGCCTTGGCACATGTGTCAGAAAGGTCAACTCTCAGGCCCCATCTGGAGTGACAGAGCGAGAATCTGCATCTTAGTAAAGCTGCTGGGTGATTCTTAGACTCGTTAAGTTCTGAGAGGGGGTGATGAAGGCTTATTAAGGTTTCCTGTAGGTCATCTGTGGGCCTCAGGGCTGGGGAAGGATAGTACCAAGGTGGGGATGAAGGCACAAAGCTGGAGAACTGCAGGTGCATGCATTTGCTGTGGCTACCATGATAGTGACTGAAACAACAGAAATGGATTTTCTCGCCATTCTGGGGGCTAGAATTCTGAGACTGAGTTGTGGGCCGGGGGGGTTTCCTTTGAGGCTTCTCTCTGTGACTCGTTGGTGGCCACGTCCTGCCTCTGTGTTCACAGCCTCTTCCCCCGGGCCGCTCGGTGTCCTCATCCCTTCTTTCGAGGACAGCAGTCAGACTGGCTGACAGCCCACCCCAAAGAGCTCGCTTAACCTCAGCGACCTCTTTAAGGTCCCTATTTCCAAATACAGTCACATTCTGAGGTCTTGGGGGTTAGCACATTGATATGAGAATTGTGAGGGGGCGCGACTCTGCCCCTACAGCACAGGCAGTTTCCCCCATGAGTTGGGCTTGGAGCTGGGTGCTCCCTTAGTCTCCAGACAGCCCTGAGAAGAGCAAGGTGAGCCGGAGACATTGTCAAGGTCCCTTTGCCTGTCAAGCACTGTGGGCCAAGCCTGTGTGTATGTCATCTCTCTTTGTCCCCAGGGTCCTCACACTCACCGAAGTGGCCAGAGAGGACAGAGGAGGTCCTCAAGGTCAGCAGGGCCGGGGCCAGGACTCAGGTGTCTGGGCTGTGTTTCATCCCTCCCTCTCCACCCCCGGCCTGCTAATCATGAACAGCCAGTTCAACGTCACTGGCACAGCCTCTGTAAATTGAAGGGCCTCTGATTGTGGAAGACAAAAGACTCCTGCTGGCTGGAGGGGTGTCCCAGAGAAAGACCAGCACTGGTGCATAGTGCCAGAGCTGGTGTGTGATGAATGTGGAACCCTGGGAACCACATTTGTGAGTTGGGGTGTGGAGACAGTCCAGCCTCAGCAAGGGGAGGAGTGTGTGCTCTGAGCTGGCCCCATGGGTGGTTCACAAGGTTGGATTTTGTGGCACACGCTGCCCTCAAGAGGGGAGCTTCATGGCCATCTTCCACCCTGGTGAGGCCCCAGTTTCTCTCTGCCACTCTGAGCTCTCCTCACTCAGTCCTCATCACAGGGTCACCTGTGCATCTACACAGGGGGCAGGGGCCTTGGGGTACCCAAAGGGCCAGTTCACCGACCCTTATTTGGGTCCCAGACTCCTTGGAGAGCTCAAGGAAGTTGTGGCCCCTGTCCCGGGAGCATGGAGCTGCGTGCCTCTGCACACAGACACACCTGACTGCCCCGGGAGCCTCCAGGTAACAGCTCCTGCCTGCCAGGGTCCCTCTGTGCGCATCACTAGCCTCAGTGATGGGGGATGAGGCCTCCCTACCTGGCACACCTGCCCAGTGCCACACTGCACCCCTTCTTACTTTCTCTTTGAGCTGGCTTTGCCTCCCAGTGACTCTTCCCATAGTCCTTATCTTGCTCCTCGAAGCCACCCGGAACGAGGTCACTGTGTCCTCACCATGACACAGATGAGATTAGGGCTTGCGTCCCCCAGAGTTCACCCTTTTCTGTGGGATTCCGCTGTGGCTCTTTCCTTACAGGACAGGCATCCAGACGCTTCCCAGCCGGTCGCAGCCCCAGACAGCTGTGTTTCTCAGTGTTCCCATTAAGGGCTGACCCGCAGAACACGGCATTCCGGGTGCGGTCTGGCCAGCCTGGGAAAGCCGATCGCTCCCCTTCTGCTCCCACTAACGTAGTTCTGGAGACAGACGTAGCACACAGCAGAGACACTGAGCAAGGGATCAACTCGGACACCCAGATCTTCTTCTGATCAACAGCTGTACGGCTGCCTCTTTCCCTCTGTCAAGTGCTTCTGAGGTTTTAATCTGAAATCCCAGGTTAAAGTTTCCCAGATTTGAGTTTCTATGTTCTTTCACTGTTCCTGCTGCTCTTGCCCAAAGGCACTTCCAGCTCAAGCCTCAGATTTCTCATAAGTTTGTTAGGATGCAAACATATAATGAAAAGGTTAAGGCTTTAAGATGTGTAAAAAGCTGTTTTTTTAAATTATGTTTTATTTTTCATAGAGAGGGAGTCTCGTTATGTTGCCAGGGCTGCTCTCAAACTTCTGGCCTCAAGGGATCCTTTCAACTCGTCCTTCCAAAGTGCTGAGATTATAGGCATGAGCCACCATACCCAGCCCAACAAACTATTTCTGTTTGCTGTTATTTTGGAAAAGATTTCTGTTTGTTTCCCAAATCCATTTCCCCATTTTCTGTAGAGACAGAATGTTCTCCTTGGCATGTTGGCACGTGACTTAACTCCCAACCTGTCTGGCACTAGATGAGGGAATGGGAGGTGAGGACCAGCAGGCACAGCAGTCCCTCCTTACTGACCCTTCCACATCCTGTGGCCCCAGGTACCCCCCACGGTGCCATATAATGAGATATTACATTCATATAACTTTTATTGTACTATGTGTTATAATTGATAGAACAGTTATTTATTCATTTTTTTGTTTATTTTTTAAATTATTCATTACTAGAATTGTTTGGTTTTTTTTTTTGAGACACAGTCTCATTTTATCATGCTGGGTAAAGTGCCATGGCACCATAGCTCACAACAACCTCAAACTCCTGGGCTCAGGCAATCCTCTTGCCTCAGCTTCCCAAGTAACTGGAACTATAGATGCCTGCCACAATGCCCGGCTATTTTTTAGGGACAGGATCTCCCTCTTTCTCAGGCTGGTCTCAAACTCCCGAGCTCAAGCAATCTACCTGCCTCGGCCTCCCAGAGTGCTAGGATTATAGGAGTGAGCTACAACCAGCCCTAGAATTGTGATTACTCTCTTACTGTACCTAATGTATAACTTAACCTTTATCATAAATGTGTACGTATAGGACAAGCTACATGTAGGGTTCAGTACTATCCGCGGTCTCAGGCATCCCCTGGGGGTCTTGGAGCATAACCTAGAGGATCAGGGGGACCACTGTACTCAAATTTTGGTGTGCCTTTGAAGGGAGGAGTGTGACTCCCTTGCCTGCTACCACTTCCATGGCTGAAAATACAGACACAATGGGCTCTACCTTGGACCTGCTAAATGAGTATGGTCCCCTGGGGTGGGAAAGCAACAGGACAGAGATGGCCTGGGCCCCTGATGACCACAAAGAGCAGCCTCACTGTACTCAGTATGACTTTTATGGCAGTGAGAAATGAACTTCTATCTTGTTTAAGCAGCTATTTATTTATTATTTATTATTTGTGTTGCTCAGCTCACCCTTATTACTGTCTAATCAATGAATTTTCTTGAGGCATATTAATTCAAAGAAGCAGGTAGAGGCTCAAATCAGTAGGGAAGAATAGAGGAATTTGCCAATACCCTGAAGAGGTCAATATTTTTCTTTCATTTCTGCTTATTTATTTATTTATGATGGGGTCATCTCACTATATTGCCCAGGCTGGTCTTGAATTCCTGAACTCAAGCAATCCTCCTGCCTTAGCCTCCCTGGTAGCTGGGACTAGGACTACAGGCATATGCTGCCATACTCTGCTCTATTTCCACTTCCATTTCTTCCCTCTCCTCCTACCCAATCCTTAACTGTTTATCGGGTTCATTGTCTGTACCAGGCCCTCTGTTTGGCACTATGGATGCAGAGATGATTAAGAATCTTCCAGAGGCTAGGGAGGGAGACAGATAACCAATGGCCCTCCAAGTCTATGTAGCAAGTTCACATGGAGGTCTTGCTGGGGTTGTGCATGAACACAAAGGAGCAGCTACCACTTTTGCTTGGGAAGGTGAGAGAGAGAAGGTCCAGGAGTTATTGCTTGCGCTGGTCCATGAGGTCCTCTGAGTAGAAGTTTCCCAGAAAGGGAGGATGAGGAAGGGCATTCCGTGCGGAGGAATTAGCTTGTGCAAAGGCTCCGAAGTGTGCAGGAGCATGGAGCGTGAGCGCCTGTGGGCTGGCTGCGGGTGCCCTCGGGGAGGGCTGGGCGGGGTGAAGGCAGAAGCCAGGCGTGCTCTGCAGCCATGGGCCCTGCCAGAGGCCAGCTTCCTTCTGAGGAGCACTGTGCAGGGAAGGAAATGTCACTCTGCAAACAAACACTCTGTGTGTTTATTTCCTCTGTTTTCCTCACATCTCTCATCTTCTCCCCTGAATGAGATGCCTCCTGGTTTCACTTAATTTCCACAGGAAACTGGAAAGAGCAGCATCTGTCTACATTCTCCCTAACTCGCTCCAGATTTCTGGGGTCAGAATGTGGCCCCCAGGAGCAGGGTCTCTGTGGGGTCAGAGGTGACAGCCCCCAAATTGGTGGACTCACACTGAGCCCCCATGGCAGCAAAGTCCAAGCACCAGTTCCCTGCACCATACAGATGTTCTGCAAGAATTCTTCCGGGAGCGTAATCCTCGGCTGAGGCGGCCCCTGGAGAAGGGAGCGCAGGCCTGGTTCCCACGGGCTCCTGCCCAACATTCGTTCCTGAGTTTTATGTTCCTGGGAGAGGGGGCGGTGGAGCATATGCTTCAACACCACAGCAGCTGCTCCTCACATGGCCTTGGGACGCTGGCCTCTGAGCCATGGGGACGTTGTTTTGATCACAGCTGTATGCTAACGGCATTTGTTTAGGGGACACTTTCTCTTCTGCCACCCACAAGGAGTTGGCTTGGAGTGGGAGAAGGAACAGACAGAAGGGCGCCTCTGGGGTCCCTCTCTCAGAGGTTTGGTTTCCTTATCTGTGAAACAAATCGGGCTGGCCCAAGTGGCGTTTAAGGCTATGTGTGGCCAGGGTGGGCTGTGGATTCATGCCGAGGCTTTAGTACTGCCTATGCACTTGGTGGCCATGTGGTCCTGGGATGGCTTGTCGGCCATGTTATCCTCATCTGTGCGTGGATGACATGGGGCCAGTCACCTCAGAGGGCTTTTCAGCTTAGTGATGAGGAGGGGAGTCTCCACCCTCCACAAGGTTGCTGAGGAAAAGGGTGTTATTTCCTCTCCCGTGGCGAAATCTCTCTAATTCTACACCTTTGGAACTAAGCAGAGTCAGCACAAAAGACTTGGTCTCCACAATTACCCCTCTCCCCACCTCTGCCCTGTCTCTGCAAACCAGCAGGCTACTTTTTCCTTTTTTTTTTGTGGCCCCTCCCGGGACAGAGTCTCACTGTGTCGCCCTGAGTAGAGCGCCACAGCTCACAGCAACCTCAAACTCTCGGGCTGAAGCGATTGTCTTGCCTCAGCCTCCCACATAGCTGGGGCTACAGCACCCAGCACAACGCCCGGCTATTTTGTTGTTGTTGTTGCAGTTGTCATTGTTGTTTAGCAGGCCTGGGCTGGGCTCAAACCCACCAGCCTTGGTGTACATGGCCGGCGGGCACCGAGCCCAGACTACTTTTTCTACAGCATAACTGGGTGACTCCTTACCAGAGTCCTCTCAGGCCTCCTGGGACAGCCCTGCCTGACCGTCTCCTCCCCGCCCCACTGCTCTGCCCTGTCCAGCCCCTTTCAGAGCCCTGCTCAGGAAGTTAGGCTTCCCCTGGAGCTTGCCCTAGAGGCAGTGCAGGGGGTGGCTGGGGTGGGGGTTACAGTGTCCCTCCTGTCCCTAGAAAGTCCCCACCTGGGGAGAGCAGGGTGCTGTTGGTACAGGTTCCTATCAGCCTCCCAGACCCCCCTTTCAAGATACTGCCCCTACCAGGTCCCCAGGGAACAGCCACTCTGCCTGGGGTACACCCCTTCCACTCCTGTTAGCTCCTTCCCCTCGGTCAGATCCCAGTGCGGGTGTCATTGACTCTCACTTACTGATGTGCTGTGGGTCCCCATCTCATCCCTCACAGCCCCGGCATCTCTTCTTCAGAGAAGGCTTCATGTCTGTTCTCCTGGCTCCCCCCATCTGATGCCTGACTCCAGCAGGAATTATAGGTGCTGGAGGGCAGAGACCGCTGTTTTCTCTAATATGCAGCACTTAGTAAATAGTTAAATGCGTGAATACATGAATCACCCAGCGCATCTAGAACTTGGGGAGTCACTACAAATCATGTTGTGTCATACACAGACTCTGTCGCCAACAAGTGCGCAGACGCTCGGGACCCAGGGAAGGCACGCTGTTTCTCCTCTGGGCCCCAGGGAGGAGAGGGTCTCGAGAAAGAGGGGATGAAGCATTGAAACACTTCTGAGAGGCCAACAGACTGAGACGTGTCCATTGGAAGTTGTGGACAAGAGTAGTTTCAAGAGGTTGGGGAGTCAGTGGGAAACCTGACTGCAGGGGAGTGAACAAGAGAGGAGGAAATGGGGAGTGTGAGCGGAGATGACTATTTCTGGACGCTAGACCAGGAATGGGAGGAGAGATGACATTAGCAGTTTCTTACCAGGCAGTCAAAATTAATATGGAAAATTTTTTGAATAATGAAAATGATTCATCTACTAGATGGCTAGCAAAATAAGATGACTCGATTCCTCGCCTTACTTCTCACCAAAAAGTAGGATGAGGTCTTTGAAGGGACCTCAAAGGCCAGACGATTCCAACACAACCCTCTTATTTGATAGATGGGGTGCCTGAGGCCCGGACAGGGGGAGGGACTTGCCCAAGTTCACACAGCAGATGAAGAAAAGACACGTTTTGAAGCCCAGCTTCTGTATGCCCAGCCCAGGTTTTTTTCCATATTCCGGGCGTTTCTTTCCTTGATCCTTTCTTTCTTTTTTTTTTTTTTTATTGTTGGGGATTCATTGAGGGTACAAGAAACCATGTTACACTGATTGCATTTGTTGGGTAAAGTCCCTCTTGCAATCGTGTTTTGCACACACCAAGACCCCACCCCCCTCACTCCTCTCTCTGCTCCTCCTTTCCCCACCCCTCCCTCATTCTCCTTGATTCTTTCTTAACTATCTTTATTGGCACTAGGAAATGGGAAAGATAGTTATTTTTAGTTTATTCAAAGTGAGTAAAATGGGTAATGGGTTTTTTTCTCCCCACATATCAGATCCAAAATATGTCTTACATAAGAACTAACTGGGATGAGAAATGGCTCCATAGCACGAACAAAGATTCCTTTGAATATTAAAATCCCCAGAGTGACCCCAATTGGCTCAAAAGTCTGGACTCAGCTCTCCTTGCCTGGCTTACAGGAGGAGGCTGGGCAGGACCGTGTGTGTGTGTGTGTGTGTGTGTGTGTGTGTGTGTAGTTGTGTGAAGACACGTGTGTGAATGCAAGTCCCCTCCGTGGAGTGATTCTCAGGACCAGCACCTTGAATCTGAACCTCCTTGATATCACGTATTATTATTAGTTGTGGTAAAACACATGTAAAATTTACCACCTTCGTCATTTTTAAGTGTACAGTTCAGCATATTCACATTGTTGTGCAACCATCACTATCACTCATCTCCAGATTTCTTTTCTTCTTGCAAAACCGACACTCTATGAACCCATGGAACGACATCACCCCACTCCAGCCCTTGGCAAGCACCCTACTACTTTCTGTTGCTATGAATCTGACTACTCTAGATACCTCCTGTGAGTGGAACCACACAGTATGTGTCCCTTTGTGACTGGCTTGTTTCACTGTCAGCACCACTGCACCTGGGCTGCCCCCTGCCCGCCCCACCCTCCGTTAGGACCTCCCTCCTTTGACAAAGGATCTGAGTCTCTGCTGAGGAGGGACACACACCCCTGGGAAGAAAGCACTTCGAGCTTTATTGGCACTTTCTCTTCAATTCCAATCAGTGGATGAATTCTCAAGAGCAGGTTTTGATGGGTAGGGTGACCCTGGTTGAAAGCTCTGATTGATTAAGAAGAGGGAGAGACATTAATGGCAGAAGGAAAAAAAAAATCCTGCCTGAAAATATGTTTCTGGGATCATTATAAGTGTCATGGGACAGCAATTAGTTTTATAACACAGCCACCTTCAAAATTTATGGCTTTGGGTCTGTTGACCTCATGACTTGTTCTGACTTGATTCCCTGGGGAATTACTGCTGAGGTGTCCTGTAAGGACCACTCATGAGAATAGATAATACTACTCTTGAATTTGGGTTGCATTCTACAATTTAGGATGCATGATCACTTCTTTTTTTAATTTGTTTGTTTTGAGACAGAATCTCACTATGTCACTCTTGGTAGAGTGCTGTAGCATCACAGCTCACAGCAACCTTAAACTCTTGGGCCTAAGCGATTCTCTTGCCTCAGCCTCCCAAGTAGCTGGGACGACAGGTGCCTGCCACAACACCTGGCTATTTTTTGGTTGCAGTTGTCATTGTTGTTTAGCAGGCCAGGTTTGAACCCGCCAGCCTCGGTGTATGTGGCTGGCGCCCTACTCACTGAGCTATGGGTGCCGAGCCAGCATGACCACTTCTATTACTTTATTTGATCAAAATGGCAACAGTGTGCAGTAGTCAGAATGGACTTAACCATCTTCATTTTTCAAGTAAGGAAGCTGAAGCTCGGTGGGCAGAAGGGACCTGCTCTGGGTAGTAGAATCAGATGTCAGTAGCCCTAGATTGAGGAACCAAGTCTTTAGTCCAGGGCTCTTTCCATGTCTCCACAGTTTCCTGGCATTTTTTCACTTAAAATGTCTAAGGGTATTTGCAAATGCAACTTCTCCCTGCCCCTCACATCTTCCACTTGACCTTAGACAAAATCCTTCTTCAGGACTGATGTGTCACTCACTATCCAAATGCTCAAATTAGAAACCCCAGAGCCATCCTTGACACTTCCCTCACTCCGATTTCATATACAGTCTTCAATTAAGTACTGTCATTTTAAATTCCTAAATCTGTGTTCAATACCCCCACTTCTCCGCAATTCTGGACCCCTAGAATCCAGGCCTTATCTCATCTGGAGTTGGCCCCATATATTGCCATGATGTCCTTTCTGTTCTTCTTTTCCTCTGTGATTTCTTAGGAAATGTGGATTTGAACAAGATTGAAAAGTTTCTGTGTTGTAGAATTTCTCAACTGTGTACTTGGCATGCCCCAAACTTACTTGCTCATTCCCAGACTCCTGTAGTTTCTCTTCCCACCCTACCTTCCAGGCCCCTCCTGCCACACTGGCCTTTCAGTCTCTCTGACATGTGGCAAGATGCACCAGGGGCATCCCACCCAGGTCCCCTTTGCCAGACTGGGGCACCCGGCCCAGCTGTGGCAGGGTTGGCTGCTGATGCTCACAGCTGCCTCTTCTGGGGAGACCCCCTGCCCCTCTTCAGGGAGGTCACATTCCCCTAAGCCACGGAAGCATCTTATAACCAATGTCTGACTTGGTGGGTGGGTTCACAAAGGCCACCCCATTCTTGCCTCAAGGACAGAAACTGTCTCTTGCGATTTATGCTCTGTACCTACTGGATTGAGACAGAGACCACATCCTGCCTCAGCTCTCCCCCTTCCCTCCCTTCCTGCCTGGCTCCTGTGTGTTTTTCCTGAAGGGCGTTCCCTCAGTACTTCCCTGTCTCAGCCTCTGCTTCTCAGGAGCACTGCCTTAGACACGTGCCACACTCCCAGATGTAGAGGGATGCTCATGCGCTGTCTCTCACTCATGGTGTTTGACTCCTGTGTCTCATTCTCTGCCAAAGTAGGTCCTGTTGTGACAGCACCCGTCTCTGTCCATGGGTGTCCTCCAACCTGTGTGGCTGAGTGAGACCTTCTAGTTCCATGAGGAGCCATGTTTGTATTTCTGCTCCAGTCACCAGGTGTGCCTGGTGGGTGCCAAATGAAAGAAAGTTAGCAAGCACTATCAAAATCCAGAGTGCAAAGGAAAATATTTGTACAATACAGCAGGAAGCAAGTTAATATCTGAATATTTTAAATGCCTTTGCATTGAAAGAAGAAGACACATCTTACTACATAAAAAAGCATGACCAGACAGATCTCTCTCTCTCTCTCTCTCTCACACACACACACACACACACACTCACACGGAGGTGATGCTTGACTCTATGGGATATTCATGAAAGAATAGCAAATTAAAACAAGAGTGAAAAAACATTTTTTGACTCTTGGATTACCAAAGATTTCATAAAAAGAAACATATGTTTCAAATGAATGCCCGGTGAGGTGATGAGGAGCCAGGCATTCTCATTCACAGATGGTAGGAAGGGGTGTGGGTACCACCGTTAGAATGTGGCTGTGCAGGACAGAGAGTTTCTCTCTTTGTTCTCTCCATAAATCCGCAGTGTCCAGAGCCATGCCTGATCCTTGGGTACTCAATTAACATTTGGTGAACACATGGAGGGCCATTTGGCAATATGTATCATGAACCTTAAGTTTTCATATTCCTTTGTTTAGTAATCTACTTCCTAAGGAAACGCTTAGAGATTAGGACAAAGATGTTTGTTTAAAGACGTTCCTCACTTTCATTTACAAACTCAGAAAGCTGGAGACAAGGTAAGTATCCCCAGGCTGGTGACTAGATTGATTATGGCACATCCACACTAAGAAATCTGGTGTAATTGATACAAATGATATATTTGAAGACTCTTTGGCATATAGGATTATGCTATTGAAAAATACTAAACAAGAAGAATTGAAGACTCTATATACAGTGTAATCTCAAGTTTGGGGGCAAAAAAAAAACCTCTACACTTATTAATAGTGGGTAGTAGTGATTTTTATTTCTTTCTTTTTCTATTCTGAAATTTCAACAATAAATATCTATTACTTTTGCAATCAGAAAAAAAGAGATTTGAAAAAGAAAGCATGGTTAATAACAAAATTATGAGCAGCCAGGAAAAAGAATAATTTGTAATGGTATTTTTCCCACTAATGTTTCATAATAGATCATTTTATGGTGGGCTAAAGGACATACTCTGTTATTAAATTGGCCCAGCTTTGTTTAGACAACAATAAGAATTAAGCGTTGTGCCACTGGAGACATTTTGTGTTGTTTTCATGTTCTTAGTATATATTTTTCCATGACCAGGAAAATCTTAAAATATTGGCTCTACTTAAAAAAAATTCACAACTCCTTTGACTGGAATTGATTTCTCCTGTGGCTTCTGGGTCTGTAAAAGGCATCAGGATGCGACAAGGCATGACCTTTATTCTTTGGCTGGGCCAGAGAATTTCCCTATGGCTGGCTCAAGGTTTCCAAGAGGAAGGCAATCAAATGACCTAGCACAATTGCATGGGTCCTCAGTCCGGGCTTATCTTGATTAGGAGGAAGTGGATATCTAGTTGTTCCAAATTTAGAGCATAGAAAAGAGCCAGATGTTTGAGACTATCACACAGAGAAAGCCTTAACCCGTTGGTGCTTTCTCTGCACTCACCATAGCTGTGCCCACCTTGACATAGAGCACAAAAACCTTTAGGCTCCACTTTTGCCTCCCAGGAAATCTGTCCCAGCTTCAAAGTCCACAGAGAGGCTCATTTCCCTGCTAAGTATGGAGGATCCTGGACATATACCTCCTGAAACGTCTGTTGGCTTTTGTTAAAGCTTCCATGTCCTCTTAGATGGAGTCCAGGATCCAGAGGCTGGTTGGCAGGGCTCGCCATGATCCAGCCTCTCTCCCACTGTTTGTCCCAGCTATAGTGAGGGAGGAGCACCTGCCATCTCCAGGCTGCATGAGTCCTTCTAAGTCCTTGAGTGCGGCTTTTTGACTGAGTCCAAATTTCTCTTCTCTTCTCTTCTCTTCTCTTCTCTTCTCTTCTCTTCTCTTCTCTTCTCTTCTCTTCCTCTTCCTTCTTCTCTCCTCTCCTCTTCTCCCCTTCCATCTCCTCCCCTCCCCTCTCCTCCTCTCCCCTCCCTTTTCCTCCTCTCCCCTCCCCTCCTCTCCTCTCTTCTTCCTTCTTTTTTATTTTTTTTTTGGAGACTGAGTCTCACTCTGTCACCCTGAATAGAGTGCTGTGGTGTCATAACTCAGAGAAACCTCAAACTCCTGGGCTCAAACAATCCTCTTGTCTCAGCCTCCCGAGTAGCTAGGATTATAGGCGTCCACCACAACACCTGGCTAGTTTTTCTATTTTTAGTAGAGATGGGGTCTCACTCTTGCTCAGGCTGATCTCAAACTCCTGAGCTCAGGTAGTCCACCTGCCTCGGCCTCCCAGAGTGCTGGGATTACAGGTGTGAGCCACTGCACCTGGCTTGACGGAATGCAAATTTTACAGAACAAATCCTTTTATTAAAAAGGCTGAAGTAGAGAAAGAGGAAACTTTCCTTGCCTCCTTTAGTGCTTACAAGAGAAAACTCTTGAAATCAGAAGGCTGCAGTTTCCCCAGTCCTGGTAGGAACAGATGCGGTCCCTGCCCTCGGGGAGCTTACAGGACGGTGGGGAGACAGAAATTAAGCGTACGCACAGAGGAGAGGACACGCGCAACTGGGGGAGGTCTGGGTTCGAAGACCAGATTGGCTTCTGACCAGCTGTGTGATCTCAGATAAGTTATTTTCTGCCTCTCTGCCTTAGCTATCTCCCCTATTAAAGGGGTAATATTAATATAACACTAATGCCTAATCCATAAGGTATATGTGAGCTTCACATGATTCGATGGACACTGAGACGTGGAAATGAGTGAAGCATAAAACCTGCCTTCAGGGATCTCCCTGTCTGTTGGAAGACGTTGCTAGAACAACTAAGTCCTGATAAAGAAGGGTAATGATGATTTGAGGGTAAGAGAAGGCTTCACCGTGTTGATGACATTTAAGCTGGACCTTGAACATTTTCAAGGGCTGAGGAAGAAGGAGAGTTTTTTAGACATAAGGAACAAAACATAGCTTGAAAGGTGGCGGTATGTTTGGAAAGATGGTGCCGGGAGCTGTGTTACCTTGGTCTATTCCCATGTGGATTGTCCATCACTAAATATGGGTTTCTACCTGGATGGCGTTGAAACACATTCTTCTTAGTAAAGTATCTCTAGAATGGAAAAAAAGTATCCAATGTACTCAATACTCATATGAAATCAATATATAAATAACTATATGCGCACATGTAAAGAAAAAATACAAGTATAGTCTAGCAAGTGGGAGAGGAGGGTGATGGGAGGAGGGAGGGTGATTGGCAGGATCTCACCTACTGTGCACAATGTGAGGGTGCTCAACACGACCCCTGGGTGAAGGGCTTTGAACTTTACCTTAGGAATGAAAAAAATATAATC
>CAUYRH010029783.1:0-13119 GCA_963574655.1 Perodicticus potto
ACATCGATTAATGATAGATTTCTGTTTTTGTCATGGCTGGAGATGGTGTCTTGAGAAATTTCACTTAGATCAGGCGTCCTCAAACTCTTTAAATAGGGGGCCAATTCACTGTCCTTCAGATCGTTGGAGGGCCAGACTATAGTTTAAAAAAAAAAAAACTATGAACAAATTCCTATGCACCCTGCACATATCTTATTTTGAAGTAAAGAACAAAATGGGAACAAATACAATTCACACCAACTCATGTGTCCTGCGGCTGTAGTTTGAGTACCCTTGACTTAGATCATAGTTATGACACAGTCATACTTCAGTGGGAAGGTGGACCTAACTATGGAAAAGAAGTTATCAGCAGCAGACTCCACTTGTTTTCACAGTTGTGGTGTGGTGGCGCATGGAGTGAGGAGGTCTGGCGTTCAATCCTGACCCTCTTGATACCAGCCTGTGAAGTTGGCACAGTGCATTACCACTCTGGAGCAGTCTTCATCTGTCATTAAGGGGGGATGCAATTGATTATCTGCTAGGACCCTTGCAGCGCCAAAATTCTTTTTCTAAGTCCCCTTGGTGAGGTCAAGGATTATGAAATTTTTGTACAAGTAAAATGTGAAAGTACAAAGAGTACGAGTGTACATTTTCCAGTGAAAATGTCATTCATGTTTATCTGCTAACAAGTAGTTTATTCCCTTTAGGTCTCCTCGGAGTATTTGTTTTGTAAATGTCCATGTCATGTCTGGTGATTTGTTATTTTTTTGTTATTAGAAAAGTAAACACCAAAGCAGTTTTTTCCCCTTCTAGTTGAAAACATTAAAAATTGCCATTTAAATTCATCTGTTAGGGTGGTGCCTGTGGCTCAAGGAATAGGGCGCTGGCCCCATATACTGGGGGTGGCGGGTTCAAACCCTCTCCCAACCAAAAAAAAGAACCTGCAAAATAAAATAAATTCATCTGTTAAGGATTTCAAAACAATATTGAACACATTGCTCAATGTGGTATGTATTTAATCAAAATGAAGTGACATTTGAATTCATTAGCAATGTAGAAAAGACAGGCAAAGGTTAGGTGAACAAGCCTGAGTTTCAATTCTGACTTCATTGCTAGTACCAGCTCACATGACCCTGGGAACATCTTTGTCATCTTCCAATTTCCAGTTCCTCACTTGTAGTAGGAGGACAATATTTTCCCTATAGAACTGGTCGTGAAGAATAAAGGTAATGAATGCAAAGTATGTAATATACTATCTGATGTTCAGTAGCTAGTCAATGGATAATAGCTAGTATCCTTAATTAAGATAATTAGGGAATTACTGAATTTTGAATATTGGGTTCTACCTACCAAGCTATCCTAGTATGATGTGCATAGATTACCAAAAGGAATAGTTTATTAATACAGATTTTAGTTTTGTTTTTGTTAGAGCATGTGGACTGAGATTTGCCAAAGAAGAATTTCTCTTGTCTGATTTACAGATCAAAGACATGCATATGAGAATAAATGGTAAACATTTATTCTAATGAGCTGCCATGACAAACTATTTTCTTCTAAAACAAGGTCACTTCAAAATGTCCCCTATGTGGTAATTGGTGCCATTCAACCTATGGTGTAGTAATGAAAACTTCTGCCTATTGTTGCCTGTTGTGCAAGAGAGAGGCATTTAGGAAAGAATCATACAGAGAACACTCAAATTCTCTGTGGAAATGGTGGTCTGGAAGAGGGCCAGAGGGCCAGAGGGCCAGACAGCCAGAAAGCACATAATTGACCCTGAAAGGTTTGTGTCGCAGCCTTATAAACTGTCTGAATCCCCACGAGATCAAGCAGTGGAAGTCTAGTAAGGATGGAGATGGAGGGTGGAGTAGAATGTGCCACACTTTGGTTGGTGGCAAGCAGCCTCCTACTCTCTGGAGTGGAGACAGCTAATAACATGAGTCAAGGACCAAATTAGGGAGTAGCTGATACACAAAAGCTAGAGCAACTAAACGTAAGCATGGAAGAAAGATCTTGAAGAAGACAAAAAATGATAACTATGTAAGGAGATGGATATGTTAATTAGCTTGGAGGTAGAAATCATTTCACTGTGTGGATGTATATCAAGACATCCTGTTGTGTACTTTAAATATATAGTTTTTATTTTAAAAAAAATAATACGGTCAGTATTTGCGAACAAGCATGGAAGGTTCCAGGAGATTGCTGAGAACTGGTATCTCATGTTTATGTTTGGGGTTAGTTGATGCATGGTATTGTTAATGTAACAATTGAATGAATACACTTTTTATAATACTTTGGACTGTTCCTCTGGTGGACTCAGCTACGACCTTTCTTTATGGTTAAAAATGTTATACTTGACCTCAGCAATTTGTTTAGAGCTACTTTGACAGTGTCTAACCCGGGATTGTCAAATAGGTTTCATTATCTTTGTGAACTCTGATCATGGGAGTGGCCGTCTTGTGTTCAGTGTTAGGAAGGGTTCTGATTCCAGGTCAGACTTAAGGAACAACCATATTAAGTTAACTGATGTCTGACACAGGTGTGGATAGTAAACATACTCGAGTTTATTATTTTTTAAAAATTGAGATATAATTCGCCCTTTTACCATATATTGTATATTCAGTGGTCTTTAGTGTACTTGCAAGGTTATACAACTAATATCCACTAATTCCAGAACATTTTCATCCCCCCAGAAAGAAACTCTGTACACATTAGCAGTCACATCTCATTCCCTCATTGCCTGGCGACTATTTTTCTGTCTATGGATTTGCCTGTTCTGGGCATTTCAAATAAATGGAATCATATGATTTATGGCCTTTTGGATCTGGCTTCTTTTACAGCATAATGAGTTCAGGGTCCCTCTATGTTGTTACTTGTTATCAGTTCCTTTTTATGGCTGCAAAATTATTCCGTTGTGTGGACAGGACCACATGTTGTATATCTGTTCATCAGTTGGGAGACATTGGGGTCGTTTCTACTTTTTGCCTATTAAGAATGCTGCTCGGGCGGCCCCTGTGGCTCAAAGGAGTAAGGTGCCAGCCCCATATGCCGGAGGTGGCGGGTTCAAATCCAGCCCCGGCCAAAAAACTACAAAAAAAAAAAAAAAAAAAATGCTGCTGCTGTGAATACGTTTGTACAAGTTTTTGTGTGGACATGTGTCTTGGTTCTCTTGTATATGCTAAATACTTGGAATAAAATTGCTGGCTATATGGTAACTTAATGTTTAACTTTTTGAAAAACGGGGTGGCGCCTGTGGCTCAAAGGAGTAGAGCGCCAGCCCCATATACCAGAGGTGGTGGGTTCAAACCTGGCCCCAGCCAAAAAAAAAGAAAAACAGTCAAACTACTCTTCAAAGTGGCTGTACCATTTTACATGCTGACCAGCAGTGTGTGAGGGTTCCACTTTCTCCATATCCTAACATTTGTTTTTTTGTTTTCTTTTGTTTTTGCAGTTTTTGGCCAGGGCTAGGTTTGAACCCGCCACCTCTGGCATATGGGTCCGGTGCCCTACTCCTTTGAGCCACAGGCACTGCCTCTAACATTAGTTATTGTCTGCCTTTTTATCTTAGCCATTCTAGTGTGTGTGAAGTTGTATCACTCTGTTGTTTTGATATTCCTTTCTCTAATGAATAATGATGTTGTATATCTTTTTCATGTATTTATTGGCCATTTGTTTGCCTTCCATGGAGGAATGACTTGAACTGTAATTGCAAGATCAGAGTTTGTTGTACAGTATGGACAGTGCCAATTGATAGAGTTAGGCTAACTAATTTCTTCCCTCACGCCCTTCTTTCCTTTCTCTCTGTCTCTCTCCTTTCTTTTCTCTTTCTTTCTTTCTTCCTTTCCTTTCTTCTCTCCCTCCCCTTCACCTCCCCTTCTCTTCTCCTTCTCCTCTCCTCCTCCCCTTCCCCTCTCCTTTCCTTTTCTTTTCTTTCCTTTCCTTTTTTTAGAAACAGGGTCTTACTTCGTCATCTGGGCTAGGTGCCTTGGCCTCCCAAAGTGCCAACACTATTACCATCATGAGCCACCATGCCCTGCCCAAGGGTTGCTTTTATTTTTTTTTTTTGGGACAGAGCCTCAAGCTGTCGCCCTGGATAGAATGCCTTGGCATCACAGCTCACAGCAACCTCCAATTCCTGGGCTCAAGCGAGTCTCCGGCCTCCGCCTCCCAAGTAGCTGGGACCACAGGCGCCCGCCACAACGCCCGGCCATTTTTTGGTTGCAGCCGTCATTGTTGTTTGGCGGGCCTGGGCTGGATTCCAACCCGCCGGCTCAGGTGTACGTGGCTGGCACCTTAGCCGGTTGAGCCACAGGCGCCGAGCCCCAAGGGTTGCTTTTAAAGAGTGAGACAGATGAGAGACATTTTAAATGGTCTTGATTAAGTGTATAAGCAGTCTTCTTTGTTTTTAATATATCTTTTAAACTTAAGTGTCTTAGGGATGAGAAAATGAAGTTTATTGGTCCTGTACACATGAATTTTGTTAACTATGGGACACAATTTATGTACTCAGTTTTCCTTTTGGCCCATGATAAAGTTATGAAACTTGCTTTTGACCATGTTATGCATGTTTATCACTTAAGATTTTAGAATTTAGAAGATGAACAATATCTTTATGAAGCTCTTATTGTTATGTTGCATATCTTTTCTTACTTAAAATGATAAGCCCTTGTATGCTGTATCACTACTTTGGAAAGTTCTCTTTACTTTGTCAAGAAAACTACATCAAGCATGGTAACATCTGTCATAGGATAGTTCACCTGCTGCAACCAAACCAGCATCAAAGCTTATTTTATCAGGAAATTTTATGTAACAAGAAGTTTTGAAGGTAGTGTACTTTTATTTGGAGAGGATATCATTTATTAAAGCTCTTGTGTTTTCTTTCAAAAAACTTTTTTTTTTTTTCTGAGACAATGTATCACTCTGTCATCCTGGGTAGAGAGCTGTGGCCGTCATAGCTCACAGCAACCTCAAACTCTTGGGCTCAAGTGATCCTCCTGCCTCAGCTTCTCGAGTAGCTCGGTTTACAGGTACCTGTCACCACACCTGGCTATTTTTTCTATTTTTAGTAGAAAAAAATAGAAAAATGTTTGCTATTTCTCAGTCTGGTCTCAAACTCCTGAGTTCAAGCAATCTACCCATCTCACCATCGTGCCCAGTCAAATAATTTCTTTGTTTTAAGAGACAGGATCTTGATCTGTCACTTAGGCCAGAGTGTAGTGGTTGTGATCATAGCTCACTGTAAGCTTGAACTCCTGGGCTCAAATGATCTTCCCACCTCAGCCTCCTTGGGAGTCCTGGAAATACACACACGAGTCACCATATCCAGTTCAGAATATTTTTTGAAAAATATAAATGTATGTATTTTTATTTTACGGTGTTGGCTAGCATCAAAGAATGGTAATTATTACTCCGTCTCATGGCTGAACATACAGATCAAACCATGGACTTAGCTCTTTCACTAAGCCACCTGAGGTGATCTGTGAAAATGGTTCGCTATTCACTTGACCCAGAAAACCCCACAAAATCATGCAAGTCAGGAGGCTCAAATCTTCGTTTTCACTTTAAGAACACATGTGAAACTGCCCAGGCCATCAAGGGTATGCACATATGAAAAGCCACCAAGTATCTGAAGGGTGTCACTTTAAAGAAATAAGGTGTACCATTCCCATGTTAGAATGGTGGAGTTGGTAGGTGTGCCCAGGCCCAACAGTGGGGCGGGACACAGGGCTGATGGCCCAAAAAGAGTGCTGAATTTTTGCTGCACATGCTTAAAAATGCAAAGAGTAATGCAAAGCACCCAAAATGTGTTAAGGAACTTACAGAGCTCATGGTCACATTAACCCATACACAAGCTTCCCCTGCCACATGGAGATGATCCTTACTGAAAAGGAACAGATTGTTCCCAACCCAGGAGAAGAGATAGCACAGAAGAAAAAGATATGCCAAAAGAAACTGAAGAAACAAAAACTTAAGGCACAGGGATAGATGCAACATGAAATAAATGCAAATAACAGTTAAACAAACAAACAAACACATTGACTTACAGGTAGATACTGATTTCCATTGTTACATAGTATGAATGGATTCATTCTGTCAGGAAACTTTAGGAGGAGTAATGTGACTGTTAGATTTTCAGTAGCAGAAGTTCAAAACAAAAATAAAACATGTCAGTGAAAAACACAATGGTTAATTGTCATCACAGTGATTGTTTAAACCTTGAAGATAGAGAAATGAGGCATTTGCAACTAAGATATGTCTGTTTGAATGTCTCAAATATCACTTTTTTTCTACTTTTATTTACTGCATTTTTTACCTTGCTTTTCCAACCTTTATGTAAAAGTGATTTCTGGAAAGTTTTCTTCAGTTCATATACATTTTATCATTTGTAGAGTAAATGATAGGGACTGTTCTAGGTGTTTTGTACATAGTAGCTCATGTTACACTTTTTTTTTTTTTTTTGAGACAGAGCCTCAAGCTTTTGCCCTGGGTAGAGTTCAGTGGCGTCACAGCTCACAGTAACCTCAAACTCCTGGGCTTAAGTGATTCTCTTGCCTCAGCCTCCCGAGTAGCTGGGACTACAGGTGCCTGCCACAACGCCTGGCTATTTTTTGGTTGTAGTTGTCATTGTTTGGCAGGCCCTGGCCGGATTTGAACCCGCCAGCTCTGGTGTATGTGGCTGTACCTTAACCTCTTTGAGCTGCAGGCACTACCCTCATGTTACACATTTAATCCTCACATCAAACCTATGAGATAGGTATTGGCACTGTCCTCATTTAGGAACAAAACAAGAGGTTAGTAACTGGTTCAAGGTCACAATGTAAGCAGCCTTATGCAGAAACAACGTTTTGACCCAGTTCTGACACCATTGTTTTCATTGGCAAGCTATACATATTTAATCATAAAACTGGAATGGTTACCTAGCCTTACATTAATTTTTTTTTTTTTTTTTTTGCAGTTTTTGGTCTGGGCTGGGTTTGAACCCACCACCTCTGGCATATGGGGCCTACGCCCTACTCCTTTGAGCCACAGGCACCGCCCCCTTACATTAATTTTTTTGTTTATCTTATTCTTTCTTTCTTTTTTTTTTTTTTTCTCACTTTGTTGCCCTTGGTAGAGTCTCTGGCGTCACAGCTCACAGCAACCTCAAACTCTTTGGGCTTAAGTGATTATCTTGCCTTAGCCTCCCAAGTAGCTGGGACTACAGGCTTCTGCCAAATGCCCAGCTACGTTTAGAGACAAGGTCTCACTCTGGCTGAGGCTGATCTCGAACTTGTGAGCTCAAGCAATCTATCTGCCTCAGCCTCCCAGAGTGCTAGGATTATAGGCATGAGCCACTGTGCTTGGCCTTTATTTTATTCTTTCTATAGAAGCTCCCTCCCCTCTCCACAAACTCTGAGTCACCTAGCTTGAGCTCAGGAATGACATCAGATGTCTAAATAGGTCATTTGCAGGGTCTGGGTGGTCTACCCACACCTGAGGTAGCAGCTCTGGTTAAATCTTGGCAGGTGAATTACTGAGAGTTTAGGCCAGTGGGACGGAAAGCATCTGGGACCTCTTCTGCCATTCCAGCTGAGGCAGAAACAGGGCCTTTCTGAGCTTAGGTGTGCAGTCTCAGTAGGCATCTAGATCAGGAATAGCCACGCCTCATTTGGCAGCCGTAACTATCTAGAGACAAAAGATAAGATTCAGGACAGTCTTATTGATGAGCTGGAAGTGTCCAGCATCCTCAAAATGATTTGAAAACTGAACAGAAGTTTTCTCTTCCACAGCACGTCAGGGCTTCAGCAAAGTTCTCTTGTGACAGCTGTCAGGTTAATGTGTAGCTACTCTTGTTTTCCTGATCCATCTACTTACTTAGTAATGTCCAGCAGTGCAGCCTTCAGACTAGCTTTGCTCTTAGCACCTCCATGGCTCCTTTGTCCCAAGAGGACCAGATCCTGCTTCCTGGTAATCTCCTGCAGGACTTGTCCCTAGCCCCTAACCCATTTCCAGAGGCTCTTCACTGACTCCCTTCTTTCCTGCTTTATTTTATTTTATTTATTTATTTATTTTTGAGACAAGTCTCACTCTGTCACCCTGTGTAGAGTGCCGTGGCATCATCATAGCTCACAGCAACCTCAAACTCTTGGGCTGAAGTGATCCTCCTGCCTCAGCCTCCCAAGTAGCTGGGGCTATGAGCCCCCACCATAATGGCCAGCTAGTTTTTCTATTTTTAGTAGAGACAGGGTCTCACTCTTGCTCAGACTAATCTTGAGATCACACAGTCCACCCACGTTGGCCTCCTAGAGTGCTGGGATTATACCGCACCTGGCCTGCTTTATCTCATTTAGTTCTACCAGTATAAGATTAAATTCAAGTAGTGTTGCAGAAACCCAGAGTTACAGTGGCTTATACAAATGAAAGTTTATTCTTCTTTCTCGGGCCTGGTCCTACTTTTGCCCACAAAAGTCTTCCGGGACCCAGGGTTCTTCTAGCTTCTATTTTGCCAAACCAAGGGTGTGACACTAGTTATTCTCGTAGTCTAAGTGGGTTGTACTCACATTTCATCTGCAGCACAGTAGAGGAAGGGATGACGAAGAGGAAGAAAGAGTGCCTATCAAGACCTTTGTAGGAAGGCACAAGGAGGCAGCTATGAGACTTCCACACACTTACCACTGACTCAAACTGAGTCACGGAGCATAGCAAGGCAAGGGTTTGGAGGCAAGTGTCATAGAGAATAAACAGCCATTTGCTTTCTATTAGAAAATCAAATAGCTTGTTCTTTTAAATGGGTTTTTTCAAAGTTCCTAAAACAAAGTTTTTTGCAACTTGTATCTTTCTGGGTCTGAGTTTCTGGGAAAAGTAAAGTCATGTTAATGTACAGTAAGCTGTATGGGTGTTAAAGTTTCGGGTCACTGTATTTGTATCCTTTAGAACCAGCATGGTACGTGGTGTGCGATAGCGCTCAGTAGGTCTGTTGACTGTATATTAATAGCTTACACTTGGGGAGGGTTCGCTGCGTCCTGGGCAATATAAGTGTTCTACGTGAGGTATTTCAGTTCATTTTTAGGACAATCCTATGTGGTGACCTCTGTTATTATCCCCACAACTTTACAGATGAGGAAACCAAGGCTTAGATTAAGTTTTCATTCATTTCACAAATGTGTATTCAGGACCTACTAGGTGCTAGATACTCAGGAAGGGTTTAAAACATACGAAAGTCCTTGCCCTCACTGCATCTCCCTTCTAGGCAATCTTCTAAAATCACCTACTAGACAGAGGGTGGCCTTGAAACCTAGGCAGTTAGACTGTAGAACCTGCCATCTTAACCATTGTTTAATTGGTAGATGAATGGATTGATGAGTGTGGTGAAGAGAAATTATAAGTCTCTATTTCACCGGTAGGTTCCTGGTTACTCATTGTCTGTGACGTGGGTGGTTAGATTGCCCTGTCTTCAGCTGTGGTTTTGAATGGCTGTGGAATTCAGTGAGAAGACCTTAAATAGTGTCATGATACCTCTGTTTATCAAGAAGAACAAGAAGATGGTGTATATGCCATCTTGATAGAGTCTACATGCTAGAAATAAAAAAGACAAATATGGATGTGTTCCTAGATTGTCAAGGGATGGTTCAGAATCGAATCAGATACTGATTTACTGTCTCAGGTCAGGTCCTGTAGAATAAGAGTGCACTTGGCGCTCACTGAGCAAAGAGGGATTATGGGTCAGGGAGTCTCCTTTGGGATCAAAGGACAGGACATCAAAAATAAGCATCGCCAGTTGTATTATATGTTTCTGGGTATTAAATTCTTGCTTGCACCAAGCTAAGACTTTCTTTACAGCAATCAAAGAATGGGAGAAAAATTAAAAAGTAATCTCTTTCCCATAATGTAACTTAGTGTTCTTTAATACCATGCTGTGTACCAGCTGAAGACTCATGTCCCACCAATGATATCTCTTGCTTAGGAAATACGTGGGATGTGCTGGCCTTAAGAGATTGAGGGGGAGGGTTCTAGATTCTGTCACTGTGAGACCTTGGAAGTCATACAACTTCAAGTTTCTTTTTTCCTTTTTTTCCTTCCATGGGATGTAATGGAAGAGAGTCTTTTGAGAGACAAGATATAAGGATGTGTGAACAGCATGCCTGAATGATGTGTGTTTACCTAAGAATGAAACATAACGTGGTTGGACAAAAGCTCTGGAGATATTAAACACGGGTCCTCCAGCTAAATGCAGAAATGTGTGGGGAAGTATACGAACAAATGGCTTGTACACTGTGACAACTGTGTGATCAGGTGTGATTCAGGGGACGGGTTGGTCGCCAAGGACTTCAGACAGATAAACTGGAGCCCTGGGGACCGTTTCAGATAAACTTCTCCAGGGTCTGTCTAGTCTGGCAGAGTTGAGGGGCAGATGGCTGGCAATGCCCTTGCCAAGTGAAGGGTGACGCCTGAGGAGGTTCTGAACTCTGGAGCAGGCGGCTCACTGAGTCGTGGGGACCCCCGCCCGCCCCCTCCTGTCAGAGGGAAGGGTTTCTGGGTGCTAATGCACTGCCCCACTGAGGAGCTCTGGCACGTGACTGTTGGGGGCACTATAATCCGCTGACTCACCACCCCCCTGAGGACTGAGGACTGAATAGGGCTGCGGAAAGCAGTGTAGGCACACTCTATTCCTGCAGTAGTTGGACTTTCCCATTCATAGGAGTTTTTCTGTCCCTTCCCACTAGCTTGCTGCTTTTGTCCCCTAGGCCTTTCTTTGGTTTATTTTGGGTTTTTTTTTTGAGATGGAGTCTTATTTTGTCACCCTTGGTAGAGTGCTATGGCATCATAGCTCACAGCAACCTCAAACTCTTGGGCTCAAGTCATCCTCTTGCCCCAGCCTCCCGAGTAGCAGGGAGTGCAGGCGCCTGCCACAACACCCCGCTACTTTTAGAGATGGGGTCTCTTGCTCAGGCTGCTCTTAACTCCTAAGCTCAGGTGATCCATCCGCCTCAGCACCCCAGAGTGCAAGAACCTTGTTTTTGTTTTGTTTTGTTTTGTTTTTCGAGAGAGTCTCACTCTGTTGTCTAGGCTAGACTGGCATGGTGTCAGCCTAGCTGATAGCAACCTCAAAGTCCTGGGCTCAGCAATCTTCCTGCCTCAGCCTCCCGACTAGCTGGGACTTACAGGCCTGCACCACCAGGCTTGGCTAGCTTTTCTGTTTAGTAGAGACAGGGTCTCACTGTTGCTCAGGCTGGTCTGGAACTCCTGGGCTCAAGTGATCCTCCCACCATAGCCTTACAGAGTGCTAGGATTACAGGTGTGAGCCACCATACCTGCCCCCCTCCCGGCCTGTCAAACGAGTGAGGAAGAGCCAGCAAATGACCAAAAGCATCTGATGTCATCCTGTGGCCTCCCTTTCTCTTTGTTCCCTTCCCCCTGCAACGTCAAAACAGACCCATTATTTTTTCTTGGGGCTGGCTTTGGTTTCCTTATTTTTGTTTTTATCAAAACCAGTTTCAGAGGCTCTGTGGTAACATGTATTGAGCCCTTGGCCTGATGCAAGGGTCCAGAAGATTATGCCCCCAGGACAGATAGGGAGGGGCTGAGGGGGCATTGGGAGGCTGGACAGAAACATGAGTCTTGCTACTTGAACTGTGCTTCCCTGGTCTAAGAAGGAAACACAGGGTGAGGGGTGGATATGGGGTCTGTGCCCAGGAGGGGGTATAGGTGTCTGACATGATAGAGCTTCCCTCTCCATTTTATCCAGGTGATAGGTTCTGAAAAGCTTTATCTAAGGAAGGGAAAAGATCACAGAAGGGGAGTCCAGAAGGGTGAAGTTTGCTTAATAAAGGAAAAGGCTCATGAGACAGCCCTCACAGTTTGACCGGAAGTTGTAGGTGCCATTGTATGGTCTGTGGCCGAGGTTGGCATTTTGGCCTTGGAAAGGAGAGGCACCCCTTTCCCTGTAGTGTTCCCCAAGTGACTACTAACCTGTGGTCATTCAGGGAAAAGGGGAGGGAGTGAAGATGTTTTGAAGTACCCCTGTACCATGGCAGTCCTGGGTTCCATGTGTTTGCATGGGTTAACTCATTTAATACTCTTCACAACCCTGCAGCTTGGGATTAGTTTCTGGTTTTTTGCAGATGAGGACCCTGAGACACAGAGAATAAGTATTAGCAAGTCATGGGGTAGAGCCAGGTGCAAACCCTGGTCTGTCTGGTTTCCACACCTGGGATTCTCATGTAAAGAGACAGACACCTCAGGGTCTCAAAGAGGAATAAACAGTGCACATTTCCACAGCACAGAGGTGGGGGTTCCTCTCCTCGATCTCTTCCTCAAGATGGTTCTGGAGCTGAAGTGGGTGTAGATGTGCCTGTTAAGGGCCTCCCCGTAAAACTTGCCACATGACGCACAGGACTCTGTGGGTGCTAGACACCCCTCCTGTTGAGGGCCTTGATTAGACAAAGATTAATGTGCTTTATTTCTTATTTGCTTCCACAGATGGATCTGTCTGTAGAAACCCTCTTTAGCTTCATGCAGGAGCGTCAGAAAAGATACGCCAAGTATGCCGAGCAGATGCAGAAAGTCAACGAGATGTCGGCCATCCTCCGCCGCATACAGATGGGCATTGACCAGACGGTGCCGCTGATGGAGAGGCTCAACAGCACGCTGCCCGAGAGCGAGAGGCTGGAGCCCTTCAGCATGAAGCCGGACCGGGAGCTCAAGCTATAGAGCTGCTCTTCCGTCCTGCCAGGCTGTTCTGTGGAGTCTGGGATACCCACCCTCAGGGACATGTGGCATATGCCTGGGACTGGAAGCTAGCAGAGGTTCTGGCTCTCCCGCAAGTGGGTGTCAAGTGGTCCGGCTGGTGTGAAGTCTGCCTGTTCTTTCCCCTGATGCAATGTCTCTATGCGAAATGATCCAAGCTAATTCTCCGTGATAACCGAGGTTGGAACATTTGAATTATTAGGCATGCTTTAAAGAACTCTGCATTGAGAATTGTTTTTATTTTACTTAGATTTTTTTTTTTAATTGACAGTGTATGTAGTTTAGCTACTAGAGTACAGACATGGGGAGAAGAGAGAAATAAGAAGCAGCTCTGCGTTCTCCATGCCCTCATGACATCTTACTCAGTAGGCTCTGTGGGTTATGAGTTGCAAACATAAAATACTCATTTGATCTAGG
>CAUYRH010029786.1:0-44464 GCA_963574655.1 Perodicticus potto
TTTCTTTTGGACTTGGCACTCAGTTGAACTGCCTTGGGAGAACTTTGGGCAAGAGTGTGGAGATCTTTGAGTGTTGTCTGGGGTTCCAGACTGAGCCACCGAGCCAGATGGAGCTACCAGTGTTTGTTTGTGGGCCATGTAGAGCCATCATGGATGGGAGAACTGCCCAGGCAAGCTCCACCCCTCAGGGTCACAGAACAAGCATCAGGAGGGAGCGAGTAATCTAGTGACTGAGCAGCCTAAAGGCGGGGACTGAGATGCCTTGCAGCCTTAGCCCTCAGGGGCATAAGGTGAGACCAGTTTTGGCACACTCGGTAAGTGGATAGCCACTTAAGGAGTGATCCCAGGGATGAGCGTTTTCCTGGGAAAGCTTCTGCTTTGCCCAAGTTAGCAATTTAAAGTGCCTTCTAAGCAGGCTGAGAAGGATTTAAGCTCTCCACCCTGCGGGGTTTGAGAAATCATTAGAGGCCTCCGATCTCCATTTTGTACAGCCATATCAACATTGTGACTAAATATATCATACCCCAGAAGATCACCTCTTGCCCAGATGATATCAGCAAGACATATATACTGCTTTGTTTTGTGGGGTTATTTTTGTTGTTGATGGTGGTGTTGTTTGTTTTTAATTTCAACCTTTTCCTTAAAGATTTTTCTTTTCTTTTTTTTTCTTTTATTTCTTCATTTTTCTAGTTTAAATATAATTTTCCATTGTTGCCTTTTTCAACAATTAGAACTTCAATTTTGCTAGTATTTCTACCCATATAAATTGTTTTTTTCCCCAGGATTTCTTCAAGGAGGTTATGGGGAACTCTGTGGGGAGACTTGGGCTCTCCAAGAGTTTTGGAGGTAAATGATTGTTTCTATAGTAAGATGAGGGGTTTATGTACACAGGTAACTTGTTAGATATTCGTAAATCAGAGATTGTATAGAAATGATACATTTAAAATGTCATTTAAGCTTTTTAAAATTATCTTCACTATGATATTTTAAGTATTTAGGTCTTGTGTCTGCCACTACACTGTAAGCTTCTTGAAAGCAAATCTGTATCTTCCTCATCTTCTCATCACTACAGTAACCAAGTATGGAATTGGCCTCAATAGATTCGAATTAGCCTAATTTTCATTTGAATCCCATTGACATTTTGGAAATTTGACCTATGAAGTTTTAACAAGCAATAAAATAACACAACCTTGCATTAGGTTTACCACAGACAACCACTAGGCCCCTTTGTTGAAACATAGGAAGGTGGTGGTTATGATCTGGGTTCCGGGATTGGGCCCACCTGGGCATTCAGAGGTCACCTGGAACTACTGAGTCTTACTGCCTGTGGGGACCTCCCCTGAGCCTCTCAGAAAGCCCATGGGGAAGTGTGAACTGCAATGTAGATCTAAACTAATGACATGATGATTAGCCTCAAGGTTGTTCTAGATCACCATGCAGACTCCATCCTAACTACGCTACTCCTTCCCTGGGCTAGAGAGTCCTCTGCATCCATTTGTAGCCAGGTTCTGACTGGCAGATAGTAGAGTTCCCTCCTTCCCCAGTCTGGGCAATCATGTAGGTCAAGACGGTGTGGCAGCATTCAGGGCACCCACCCTTTGTCCTTCTTCCCAAGAGGAGTCGGAATCTGAACTATCTGCCTAACACAAGCAGGCTATGCAGGTAACTCAATGCCTCCTCCAGGGTCAGATGCGAGTCAGGACTGCTTCACTCACCAACAAGGGTGCAGGGGTGGCACCTGAATGGGTGACAGTGCTGCTGGGATGACTCCTCTGCTGGGGGCTGCTCTGTTTATTCCAAGTGCACATCAGCTGGCCTTTGTCCCCTGGGCCTGCAGTGGCTCCAATCCAGGCTGACTGGCCTGCTGTCGTACTGCTGACTCCAACCAAGAATGCCTTTCTCTTTTTAACACTCCATTTATCAAAGACGCGGCTTGTGATGAGGATTCTGGAGGGCAGCCGTGGTGGCATGCTGGTGGGGCTGACATTCCTCAAAGAGCAGAGGAGGAAAAAAAAAAGAGCAGAGGAGAACTGGTTTAGTGAGGCATGCTTCCATTTTCTTTTCTTTTTCTTTCTTTCTTTTTTTTTTTGAAACAGAGTCTCACTATGTCACCCTTTGTAGAGTGCTGTGGCAGCACAGCTCACAGCAACCTCAAACTCTTGGGCTCAAGAGTTCTCTTGCCTCAGCCTCCCAAATAACTGGGACTACAAGTGCCCTCCACAAAGCCTGGCTATTTTGTTGTTGCTGCTGCAATTGTTATTGTTGTTTAGCTGGCCTGGGGTGGGTTTAAACCCACCAGCCTTGGTGTATATGGCTGGAGGTCTACCCACTGAGATACAGGCGATGCCCGAACGCTTCCATTTTCATGGGAAGATTAACACATCTTGTCTTCACGTTGTGAAACCTAAAATCCCAACAAAGTCAATTCTGCCTTCCCAAACCCATCTGAAGTGTACAATACGATGGTTTTTAGTGTTGCGCAGACATCACATTAATACAATTTTTTTCTTTTGCCTTTTTATTGATATATAACAGTTGTACAACTTTTGGGGTTCCATAGGTATTTTAATGCCAGCATGCAATGTGAGATAATCAAATTGGGTGATTATCATACCCATCACCTTAAATACTTACCATTTCTTTCTATTGGGAATACTCCAATTCTTCTAGTTATTTTGAAATGCACAATAAGTCCCTGTTAACTATAATCTTCCTACTGTACTGTCAAGTATGAGGACTTCGAACTCCTGTTTTCTGCTGGCTCCAGCATATCTCCTTTCAGGGCCCCTTTCTGCTGCCCCTCCCCCGATGCCCCTTGCACAGACTGAGGGGTGTTGTTCCTGGATGTCCCCTCCCCCACGGGGCTCCCCACCACGCTGTGCCGGTGAGGACATCAGGGCAAGACACAGACGCGAGGGGCACCAGGGGAGGCCGGGACCACCCAGAGCAGACTTTGGTCCTCACACTCACCTAGCTCTGCTCTTAGCACCCTCTTAAACCAAGAGATGTGACCACATGAGTCACATGATTTGCTACAAACTTCACGGATCCTAAGTAAACGCCACATTCCAAATACGCGCAGCGCTGAGCCAAATCCAATAGCCAGTCCACGATGCTTGAGGAAAATGCAATATTGTTCCATTCACTGCACAAGTTAGGAATTTGCACACAGCTCTAGTGGGGGCGGGAGGGATTCTTTAGATCTGCAAGTTAGTAGTAACATGCTAACTAGACTCTTCCCACAGCATTTCCCCCCCACACCCCCAAAACTTACCTTCCTGGGAAAAGTGGCCACTGGTAATGACAGCCTTGGGGTCCAGAGGAAGGAGCGAGACAGGCGGGAGAGAACAGGCCCAGCCTTGCCTGAATTGACCTCATGAAACGTGAGGTAACGTTCACAAGAAGATTTCCTCTGAGGCTGACGAGGTAAGGCCGGCCTCTCCGCCCTAACTGAGTGTGCATGATGAGTACGCACTCGGACAGGCTCCACCACCTGCTGGGCTCTGCATTTGCTCGCGGTGGGGCCGTCTGCTGCCTCTGTTGTTTGGGAAAAGGAAGGCGGAGGACCATATGCTCCTAGCCACCCACAGAATCCCTGCCAAGGTTCATAAACTTGAGGGAAAGCAAAGATTTGCAAAAGAATTGTATGCATCTATAAGAAGAGAGGTTTAAATAACAATGGTATGATTTTAGAAGCTGGACGGCCACGTGCTACCTTGAGGAAACTAAGCAAGCACTCAGGGCTCATTGCTACGGATTTGGTTACCAAGTTTATCACGTCGGACGGAGTTTGCCAGAATTATGTTTATTACAATCGTCCGCACAAAACTCATTCTGCCTGTAGCTTTTTAAATCAAAAATTCATTCCTTTCACAAAAAGCTGTTTACATCTTTATGCTTCTATTTTAAATAGCAAGATGGCCTCAAAATAGCCCCTAAAGTCACCATACATAGGGAAAATGGGAGATTATAGCTAAGTGTACCTTATTTACAAAATATTCATTACAAAATTGTATGAAGAGATGGCCAACACATAGGGAATATTTTATAAATATTTCCCCTATGTATGACAACTTTAGGGGTGATTTTGGGGATTTCCCATATTATGAAAGTCATTATTAAGTCCTTGATGTCCTCACCCCAATTTTTAAAAAATGGGGAGTTTCCTTTATTTTGTGTTGTTTTTTTAAGTAAAAGAACCAGTCATATAAAATTTTCAGAAACCTTTGTAAAATTGGAACCAGTGAGAATTTCACTAGAGTCTATGGAATTTGGTCAGTCAGCTTCTTCACTTCTAAAATAAAATAGTTATTTTCTGAATAAAGAAATGCATTTTTAATTACAAAGTTAAGTGTAGGGTTTCATGGTATATAATTTTTATTCTCTGAAAGTGTCTTTGAACCAAACACTGTTCTAAATTATTCCACTGCAACTTCACACTGAGAATATTTTGTATTTCTTCTTCTATAGTTATTTAAAAACAATTCTGTAAGATATTTTTATAAAAGGTTGAGTCATACTATAAAACAGATATTTAAATTGTCAGTAAATGCCAGAGCATATAATATGCATTACTACTTGTAAAGGTAAGAAAGTTGATATAATAAAAAATGTAAAAACTTAGAACATGAATACTTGCTGATCCCTGGTCATACCTCTCTGAGATTGATTTTCCCATATCAGAAATTGACATCATTTTTTTGGCACGTAGTGGACAGAAATTGACAATAGACAATTGAAATAAAAATAAGTTAAAAACCCAATTTTCTCTTATATCCTTGAAAAGGTTTCAGAAAAATCAACTATTTTAGCAAATCATCGATCCAACCTACAATCATTTTTCAGATCAAAATATAACATGCAATTGTGGAAATCACATTTTCACTAGTATCAACTGTTTCTAACCAAGTGAAGAGTATAGAAATAAATCAGAGCACCCATGAACACCCCAAAGTTCAGTTATAAAGTCAAGGACCTTACATTCATTTTATCAACCCTAAAAGAAAATTCTTAGTAAATTTATAAAAAATGTGGTCAAAACCTACATATAAAAAAGTACTGCAGATAAAGAAAAAAGTAAGAAGGAACAACTCTAGATAAGTCCTAAAAGAATAACAATAATTGTTAGAAATATATAGGAGGGCAGCACCCGTGGTTCAGTGAGTAGGGCACCGGCCCCATATGCCAAGGGTGGTGGGTTCAAACTGGGCCACAGCCAAACTGCGACAACAACAAAACAAAATAGCCAGGCCTTGTGGCAGGTGCCTGTAGTCCCAGCTACTTGTGAGGCTGAGGCAAGAGAATCAGCTAAGCCCAAGAGCTGGAGGTTGCTGTGAACTGATGCCACAGCACTCTACCAAGACTCTGTCTCTAAAATCAAAAAAAGAAAAAGAAAATAAAAAGAAATATATAGGAAAAAATTCCAGCTACACAAGTAATCAAAGAAGTACAGGTTGAAATAAAATACACATAAAGTGTTAAACAAGCAAATTTTTTTTAATGATAATATTCAGTGTGGACAAGGGTAAGATGAAGTTGATTCTTTCACAGGCTAGTGATGGACAGAAAACTGTACAGTGTCTGAAAGCAATGCAGGAAATATTTATTTAGTTCCTTAAGAAAAGTTCTCCTGGCAGCAACTGTAGTTCAGCGGGTAGGGTGCCAGCCACATACACCGAGGCTGGAGGGTTCAAACCCAGCCTGGGCCTGCTAAACAACGATGACAACTATAACAAAAAAATAGCTAGGTGGTGTTGTGGACGTCTGTAGTCCCAGCTACTTGGGAGGCTGAGGCAAGAGAATCGCTTAAACCCAAGAGTTTGAGGTTGCTGTGAGCTGGGATGCCACAGCATTCTAACCAGGGTGACAGCTTGAGACTCTCAAATGGAAGGAAGGAAGGAAGGAAGGAAAGAAGGAAGGAAGGAAGGAAAGAAAAGTTATCCTGTTTAACAAAAGTTATCCTGTTTAACTCATTTTCCAGAACTCTATTTCAAAGACACAATTAATATTGTGGACAAAAATGTATATAGAAATATGTTTCTGTCAGCGCTGTTTAAAATAGCTTACAAAAGAAAACAATACATTCAAAAGTAGGCTTATATATATATATATATGCAAATTTAAAATACTTTGAAGGATTAAAAATTTTGCTTGAAATTTATTGAAAGAAATTTCTAAAATTATTGCTATCCTGGGAAAATGCTTGTACATCAATATCTAGTGAAGAATGAATAATGAAGAGTATTATTTACAGTATGACCCCAATTGTGTAAAAAAAGTAATATAGATCATAACATTAAATGTATAAATAATGCCTACACATTTATGGATAAGTACTCAAATCTATTTTTGCATGTTTATGCTTAATTATGTAGAAACTATTTTGAAGAGATTCCAGTGTTAACAGTAACACCTAGGACCACTTTGCATATTATATTTTCCTGTTTTTCCAAATTTTCTGCAAGACTAGATATTACTGAGTTGTTTTGAAGTGCCGCTCAGAACCTACTTGCTGATGTTATAGATCCACTTCTTCTGCAGGTAGTGATTGAGTTTTCTGATGCAGAATTGGTTACAATCACTAGAAGAGAGAGTGACAGGAGGGCCAAGAGGTTTCCTGACAGCCGGAACCTCCTAATCCCTAACCCCAGTGAGTTGGCACCTAACCAATATACACCCTCCCATT
Source organism: Perodicticus potto (assembly GCA_963574655.1). Taxonomy (NCBI): domain Eukaryota; kingdom Metazoa; phylum Chordata; class Mammalia; order Primates; family Lorisidae; genus Perodicticus; species Perodicticus potto. The sequence continues at coordinate 6,686 of CAUYRH010029786.1, forward strand.
TGTAAGCGTGAGTTCACAGACACACAGAGACTCTGACAAGCAGCACATCTATGAGATGTTTAGAAACATTTATTTCTGTGCATCTGAATTCTACAGTAGAGGAGGGTGGCTATGCCCTAGAAAGCTGAGAAGTTGCTTTTGAACTTCTAAGGTATCATCTAGTGGCTTGGTGACCCTGGTAAGACATTTAAACCCTTCTGGCCTTCAATTGTAGATCAGAAAAATGAGAGTGGAATTAATGTCTCCTCCATACAGTGGTTGTGACCATTTAATGAACTTATTTGTGGAAGAGTATAAAATAGTGCCTATCAGTGAGAGATGGTATAATTACGATTATTGCCATTTTCTTTTTTCTTTTTAAGTCTAACTCATTCTTTTTAATTTCAGAATATTAAAGGTTTACAAATGGTTTAGTTACCTGGATTGCTTTTGGACAGCTTGAGACAAAGTTATAAAAGTGTGCACATCCTCCAGCTAGTGTACACTGTACCCATAAGTTGTGATTTCACCCATCTTCTCCCCCTCCCACTGGCTTGATTTCCGTTGTTTTACTTCTGTCTGTTCCCATGAGTGCTGCTCAGTTAGTTCTGATTTAATAGTGAGTACATGTGGTGTTAGTTTTTCCATTCTTGCCATACTTAACTAAGGAGAATGGTCTCCAGTTCCATGCAGATTGTTAGAAAAGAAATTAATTCATTTTTTAAACTAATGGCTGAGTAGAATTCCATGGCATACACGTTCCACATTTTATCATTCCACTCATAAATTGATGGGCACATGGGTTGATTCCACATCTTTGCAATTGTGATTGTACTGCAATAAACATTCGAGTGCAAGTGTCCTTTTAATAAATGACTTTTTTCACCTTATTTCCCAGCAGTAGAATTGTTGGCTCAAATGATAGATCTACTTTTAGTTCTTCGAGGAATCTCTATACTGCTTTCCCAAGCGATTTTACTAGTTTGCAATCCCACCAACAGTGTATGGGTTTTCCTTTATCACCCTATCCAAGCCAGCATATATAGTATGGAGATTTTTTTTATATAAAAATTATTCTTACTGGAGTTACGTGATATTGCAATATGGTTTTGATTTGCATTTTCCTCATGATCAATGACATTGAACATTTTCTCATATGTTTGACTGTTAGCTTACTTGTGAAAACTGCTCATGTCTTTTACTCAAACAACAACAGCCAAGAATCACATCAAAGACTTAATTCCGTATGCAATAGCTACAAAGATGATAAAATACCTAAGAATATATTTAACCAAGGAAATGAAAGGTTTCTCTATATGGAGAACTGCAAAGCACTAAGGAAGGAAATTGCAGGTGATGTAAAAAAGTGGAGAAACATACTATGTTCATGGATCAGCAGAATCAACATTGTAAAAGGGTCCAAAGTGATTTACAGATTCAATTTGATCCCCATCAAAATACTAACATCATTTCCCACAGATCGGGAAAAAATAATTCTACATTTCATTTGGAATCTGAAAAGAGATTGCATAGTCAAAGCAACCTTAAGCAAAAAGAACAAATCTGGAGGTGTCACATTCCTAGATTTTTAGCTTTACTAAAAAGAGATAGTTATATATATATATAATATATATATAAAATAAAAGTGATAGTAACCAAAACAGCATGGTACTGATATAAGACCAAAGACATAAACCAATGGATCAGAACAGAAAACCCAGATTAAAAAAAAATCCTTATATTACCATCTGGTCTTTGACAAAGCAGACCAAATTATGTGCTATTCAATGAATGTTGTTGGGAAAATTGGATGGCCACATGCAAAAGATAGAAATGGGATCCATATCCTCTCCTCTCACTAAAATTAATTCACAACGGATAACAGACTTAAACCTAAGACATAAAACCATAAGAATTATAGAATAAAATGTTAGAAAAACTCTTCTAGGTATTGGTCTAGGCAAAAAAATTATGAAGATGCCAGTGGCAATCATGGCAGCAACTAAAATAAAGAAATGGGACTTGATTAAATTGAAGTTTCTGCACAGCCAAGGAAACAATCAACAGAGAGAATAGACAACCTACAAAATAGAAAATATTTGCATGTTACACATGATAAAGGGCTGATAACCAGAGTCTACAAAGAATTCAGCAAATCAGTAAGATTATTGTCATTTTCTAAACAATACTCCACAAGATGAGATCTCTCAAAGTGTGACTCCGTAGGCTGCTTAGACAAGAATCAGCTAGAAAGCTTCTTATAGCTGCAGATTGTTGAAGCTCACTCAACTCTAAAGAGTAAAAATTTTTGGTAGGTTTCAAGATGTATTATTGACAGGTTCCAAGGTTGTTCTCACGTGCACCAGACTGAGATATATCGTCTGGTGCACGTGAGAACAACCTTGGAACCTAAAAGTTTTATTGCATTATCATGTTCATCCATCAGTATTCATAATTCATCAAGGACATGTTTAAAAAATGTTGAATATTTCTGCTTAAATAGCTGAAAAGTGCATTTACCCTTATAAATTGATGTCTAAAAAAATAAAGGGATGAACTAAAACTTTATTTCTAAGATTATTTTATTTCAAAGAGAAAACCTTTTGTTATTAGGAAAATTCATTTATGTGAACACTTCATTCCCTGAAAAGGTTGGTTAAAGGATGTGTTATTGTATGCATGTCTGTTTTATATATAAAGTATAATTTTACCCGTTGTCTCATAAAACACAATATTATATTTGCTTCAATAAAAATTCCTGGTTTTCGGGCGGCGCCTGTGGCTCAAGGAGTAGGGCGCCGGCCCCATATGCCAGAGGTGGCAGGTTCAAACCCAGCCCCGGCCAAAAACAAACAAATAAATAAAGAAAATTTATTTAAAAAAAAAATTCCTGGTTTTCTAAGCTATGATGAGATTATTTCTATTCATAATCAAATAAATTTGTGTGCTTCTAAATAAAAAGGAGCATACAAAAGGAGCTTCTCTCATAGAGAAGTCATATGCTCAAAATGATATGAAATACATTATCTAATTTTAATTTTTTTCTATGCAGCCTCTTTATTTACTTTCTGTCCCTGATAAATGCAAAGATTTTTAAAAATTGGCATTAAGAGCATACACTGTAATAACAGTGAGACTATTATTTTATCTCAGTATGTTTACAAGCTGCATTCGGCCTTGAAAACCTTAGATTTCCTGATCAGCTCCAGGGGCTGACTCTCTCACATCCAAGTGCTAAATCTGAGTCGAGAAGCCTGTCTTCTACTCAGTGGTGGCATCAGCTAGGGAGTCAGGCTGGAGCAGAATGGAAGATTCATGAAGCCCTTACAACATACAATTCAGATGTAAGAGGGGGAAATCCTACACTGAAAAAAATGCATATTGATCTCAACACATACAGCAGAATTGCTATTAGGCAAATTCCTACTAAAAATTCAAGCATTTATAATTGTAAAAGTTTCCCTGTAAAATAGTTTTACTTCAGTAAGCATTATCAAGACAGATTTCCATATCAATTTTAAATTTCATAATTTTTATCATTCTAAAAACGTATTAGCAAATTAATCCAATTTATAGACACTACCTTACTTAAATAGATGCTTTTGTCTAGGTTTTCTTGAAATAAATGACGATTTTGGATGACACTGATCTCTTTTAATTATACCGAAGAGACAACCATTTATTTTAAATGTGTGCCATTCAGTTATTTTTAGCTCATGGTAGGAATCAAAATATCCATCTAAAAAGTTGAAGAAACATTGGCTTTTTTAATTGGGGAAGGATAAAGGAGCATGCTCAGAAAGTCATGAAAGTTGTTAAACTCAAAATGGAGTAACTGGTGTTAATTTTTTAGAAACCAAAACAACAACAAAAAAAGAGCCTGACAAATAGAGCCAGGGAAGGCTGTGAAGAAAGGGTTCTCATGCTTTTAGGCCTGATAGCAAAATTATTGCAAAACTCTGCAAAAACAACCCCAACCTTGTATAAAGGCCAGCACAATCCTAAGCAAAAAACACGTCCTTGAGGACATCTGCCCAGCAACTGACTGTCCAACCTCAGACTGCCACCCACCCCTGCTTTTATTGATCTTCCAAACCAATCATGTAATCCTCATCAGTTTCCCTTTAAACCCCTTGTCTTCCCAAATGCTCTCATAGTTTGGCATGGCATGCGAATTCCCATCAGAATGCCCTAATCCCAGGTAAACATCATTCTTTTTTAGACAATCTCTGTTATTTAGGTTGACAAAACTTGTGAAGAGTATATCTACTAGCAAAAGGTACTTATCCAGCCTCCCAGTATGTTTCAAATGTCCCCTAAAAGTATCTCCTGTTCTTGTAGATGGTTTTTTAGCTACCATTATAATAGATGCTAACGCATCAGCAGTTAAGATGATTTAGACATTTGGGAACTTATGCCATTCTGCTCCCAAATAAAACACTCAACTTCAGCTAGCTAAGCCTTCATAATGCCAAAAAGCCTATATTAGCATCTCTTAAAAATTCATTGCCATCTGCCTTGCCAAAATAATATATTAGGAGGCTACACTTAAGTGTGTCATGTAACGTATGGAAAGTTTGGAAAGAATGCAATTGAACAGCAGATGGATTCCTTTCAATGGGACCAACAGAGACAGCCATCATTGGGGGTTCCTGTGGGTGTGTCCCTGGAGGGGTGGGGACCACATGACTGCAGTGGTAGCTGTCTGTCTTGGTTTTATTGGTATGAGATATATCCATCTTTGAGATTGTGATGTTTTCTCTCTAATTGCAAAATTCCAAACACTAAATAAATAAATGTGATGGAAACAAACCCTGGAGTCCTTTTTTTTAAAAAAATGGCAAGTTTTACTTATATAAGGTAGTTCATTTCAAATAGGCCATATTTGTTAAAAATGTAGTGTCTTGGGGCGATGCCTGTGGCTCAGTGGGTAGGGCGCTGGCCCCATATACCAAGGGTGGCAAGTTCAAGCCCAGCCCTGGCCAAACTGCAACAACAACAACAACAAAAATACCCGGGCTTTGTGGTGGGTGCCTGTAGTCCCAGTTACTTGGGAGGCTGAGGCAGGAAAATGGCCTAAGCCCAGGAGTTGGAGGTTGCTGTGAACTGTGATACCACAGCACTCTACCGAAGGTGATAAAATGAGATTCTGTCTCTAAAAAAAAAAAAAAAGGAGTGTCTTTAGCCAGGCATTGCAGTGGGTGTCTGTAGTCCCAGCTACTTGGGAGGCTGAGGTAAGAAAATTGCTTAAGCCCAAGAGTTGGAGGTTGCTGTGAGCTGTGACACCTTGGCACTCTACCCAGGGCAACAAAGTGAGACTGTCTCAAAAAAAAAAAAAAAAAGTAGTATCTTGCCACTAACTCTTTCCATTCTAATTGTGATGAAGAACTGAACAAATTTCTTTAAACTAATAAGATTTATTTATGGCCAATAGTGTTGAACTTACTTTTTCTCCACTGCAAGTAATAAAAGGAGGAGTTCTCAATAAGGTGAATGTTGAGATGATCATGTTATCTTTGTTTTTCCTTCTGTGTATGTGGTGAATCAGTTATTGATTTACATATGTTGAACCAGCCCATGGCTTTTATTAAAAAGTCCCAAAATTGTGGGTGCTGGCATGAATGCAGAGAGAAAGGAGCACTTATACACTGTTGGTGGGTCTGCAAATTGGCATAGCCTTTATGGAAAATTGTGTGGAGATTGCTCAAAGCACTGAAAGTAGCCCTACCTTTTGATCCAGAAATCCCAAATCCCTACTAGGTATTCACCCAGAGGAAAAAATGACTTCATCAAAAAGACACATGAACGCAAATGCTTACTGCAGCACAATTCACAATTGCCAAGATGTGGAATCAACGCCAATGCCCATCAGTTCACAAGTGGATCCACGAAGTGTGGTCTGTGTGTACGATGAAGCACTGCCGTGAGGCAGGATGAGATAGTGCCTTGTACACAAACTGGGATGGAGCTGGAGACCACTGTTCTAGGTGCTATCTAAAGAATGGAAAACCCAACGCCACATGTACTCTCTGCTATATTGGAACTAATTGATGAGCACACATGTGCACAGAGGGAAGCAAACTCAGGGCAAGAGATGGGGGAGGGGATGGCTGAAAACCTGCCTCGTGGGCACAGGGACACTCTCTGGGTGATGGGAACACTTGTTACCATGACTCAAACATGACAAAAGCCATCCGTGTAACCAAAAACATTTGTACCCCCATAATATTTTGAAATTAAAAAAAATAGTACTTTGAATAGAATCAACTTTTTCACTGTAGGAGAGAGATAAGTAAAGTAAGCCTCCTAAGTCCCTTATTTTATTAGCCTAATATTATTCTTCCCCAGGAAACACCCTAACCCCAAGGGTGGCTTTCTGCATGTCTTACAGCTATGTGGACGAGGGTAAGAGATTGGGTACTACTTAGTTTCCAAGGGTGTCTAAACTGGACCAAACCACCCCTCTTGAAGGTATTTGCACAAACCAACTCTCCACCCATCCCCTGGGGTCACAGGCTTCTGCTCCAACCCTGAAACTGACCCCTGGCCACACATTTTTGCTCACTTCTACAGACTTTCCTTTTGAAAAGGAAGAGGTAATTCAGATTCTTGAATTAGATTCTCCCTAGAGTCATAGCGGGGCTCTGTGGGTAGGAGAAGCTGAGTAAAGCATACGGCTTTTCAGTCTATTATGACTGCATTTTCTGAGCTGCAAATGGAAGTGGCCCCAATATCTGATCTGAACTCTTCCTATCGGAGTGTTCAAGTTCTCTCTCTCCAACCCCTCACCCAAACTCAAAAACCAAATATATTTGAAAACATTTTCAGAAAAACCCCTGCTATCCAGATTATTGAAATTTGTTTTTTTAAACCCAAGTGCTAAGATCTTACTAGTTGACAAGAGGTCTGGGTCCTAGTTTATCCTCATCACCTTTTCTTATCTGAGGACATTGAGAATGTCGTTTAGCCTCCCTGGGGCTCAGCTAATTCGTTTAACCTACTTTGACAAGCCCCAACTGCCCTCTGCCAGCCAAGCACCTCGCCAAGGCAAGGCAGCAACCTATGCCAGATACCCTCAGACCTGTACTGTCCACTTCATGGGCAGCTATTGAAAATGTGAGAACTAGTGTGAATGAGGAGCTGAATTTCACGGTTTTTTTTTTTTATTTTTATTAATTTAAATTTAAAAACAGATACTTCCTTCAGTCATTGGAAAACTTGAAAGTTTGACATATTGAGCAGGTGAATCAAACTTTCAACTGTTAATTTTATGAAATCTAACTACAGATCAGTTATTTCCATGAACATTGAATGTATAAGTTAAGATGTTCTGTAAGAATATACATTTTGAAAACCTATATGAAAAAGAGCATGAGATGCCCATTAATAACTTTTTTATATTGATTATACATCAAAATGGTAACAGTTTATCTGTACTAGATTAAATAAAGTGTATTTTTACAATTATTTCACTGATTCACTTCTCTTAAATGTGGCTACTATGCGCACATGCAGCTTGCATTGTATTTCTGTTGGAGAATACAGCTCCAGAGTTCCAGAATAAATGTCCATGTACACACCTGTTCCATTTCCATCTAACCTCCCATCCCTTTTCTTGTAGAAAACTCTGTGTATTTTCTTCTGAACCTTTTGTACCCTGCTTCCTTCTGGGTCTTCTCCCAAAATAGCTCTCAGGTAACACTCAGTTTGTTGCAATATATTTGTTTGTTCTGCAGTTTCTTCCAAAATGTTAAAATCCTCTGAGGAAACAAACATCTCAGTTTGCTATTGCACCCTCAGTGCCTGGACAGCAGGTGCCACATGAGGCAGGGGCTCACAGGAGGTTCTGTAAGAAACAGTGTAAATGCACGTTCCTCTGAGTTGTCTAACTTGAAAACTTGAAGGTACTAAGTTGTTTATAACATAACTATTCAACCTAAATTAGAAAGGCACCTAAATAACTTTAGAAAATGTTTTCTAGAATTTGTTGTTGTTGTTGTTTTCTTTTTTTGTATTTTTGAGACAGAGTCTCACTCTGTCACCTTCCCTAGTGTGCCGTGGTGTCATCGTAGCTCATAGGAACCTCAAAATCTTGGGCTCAAGTGATCCTCCCGCCTTAGCCTCCTGAGATGGGACCACATCCACCCACCACAGTGCTCAGCTCTCTCTTGCTTAGGCTGATCTTGAAATCCTGAGCTCAAGTAATCCACCTGTCTTGGCCTTCCAGAGTGCGCAGGGCAGAAATTATCAAAAACCACAAAAGATATGAAATATAACTTAGTTTTTTATATTTTCTCCCAAGTATTGTGAATTCAAATTGCATATCTCTGGAAACATGTATATATTTTCTTCATACACACACACACACACACAAAACAGTAAACAAACAAATTAATTTCTTCTATTATAAGTAGTCCTCAAGATATAAAAGGGTAATACTCAACTCAGAAAAATCACCTATTAGTAAAGTGATTTGGAAACAGACACCTCAGTTCAATCTTTTGTTTTCCCTCATTATATGTTTTACCTTATGCTAAAGGGACAGGGAATGACTTTCCCGGCCCCCCAATTGTCATTTATGGTTGACATAATACATAGCATGAGGATTGCTGTTTGCATTTTAATTAGATTGAATCCCCATGCGTAACCATATACGTGCTTGCACATTATTGCTATAATGTAGAAATAATAGAGCTGTATTCTTCGAAAATTTCTTTTCCACTCTTAATTCCCATTACTGAATAGGTTTTGCTTTCATTTGTCTTTTAATTTGATTATTATAATAGCAATATCATCATTTAACAGAAAATGAGTTCCATTTTCCCCTTGTGTGCACATATGTAAGAATTTCTGGATTCTACTGCAGGAGGACCTGAAAAATAAACAGAGCTTACAGCTGTGTCAAAATATATATATATATATACATACATACATATACATGTGCATATATATGTGTGTGTGTGTATAAAATCTCTCTACCACATTATCCCACCAATGCTTCTCCCCAGAATTTATAATTTATCAGACACTAAAATTGTGAATTCCAGAGCAGAAAGCCATGCCAAAATCTCCTTGCACTTCAGCAAGCTTCTGCTTTAGTTCTCTAACTCTGCCAAAGAAGCTCTACCAGGGAGATTTAAACCCCAAATCTTGATCCTTTGGATTTATAGCACTTTGGCATAAAAAGCAAGATATGAAAAAGTTCTGGACAGATGTGTAAAGTGAGTTATTAGAAACAAGCTCATTTTCACACATTTGAATTTGACCAAGGAGAATCACTTTTGGGATGGTGAGCAAGGACCTCCAAAAATGCACTCCTCTATATAAGCAATGAGAGCACTGACAAAATGATCAAAATCAGTGTTTTGGAACTGTAGAAATTATCCAAAGACTCACAACAATCTCGGGACTATTTATTTAGTAACAACAGCTGAATATTGAATAGTGAGCTGATCGGTGGGCTTGGTGGCATTTCTGTTTGTTCTATTTCTATCCTTACTCTCCAACTCTGGGACATTTTATTATTTTAAATGTCCAGTTATCAACAAAAATGTATAAGAAAAGCAAAGAAAAAAAGGCTATGGCATACACATTTTGTTTTTCAAAAAGCAGGCATTAGGAAATTTCTCTGAGGAAGCCCAGATATTTTGCATACTATGTGAGAATTTTGAGTCAGCTATTATAATATGGCCAAAGAATGGAAATGGTTTATAATGGATTGAAAACCAGGAGCCTTTCAATCGTGATGGCCACAAAAATAAACAGCGTAGCAGGCATATGATGGAGCAGAAAGTGCTCAGAGTTACCCCAAAGGCCCATTTCCAGAGAATTTTCCTCACTTAATCTGTCTAAAAGTTCCATGTGAGACCTGACTTGCAGAATTTGTCTTTATTTGATAATAAGAACAAGCTTACTGAAAACAGTCTCTTCCTCAGAATATTTTCTAAAAACAATTGCTGGCTGTTGCAGTAAGACAGCCGGAGCAAATGTGAGGCTGGTGAAGACACTCAAAGGGTCGAGATGTGCAGAGTCCCTGAAAACTCTGATGTGTCCTGGGAATCAAGAAGTGATGTGCATGTGCAGAACTGTGTGTGCTCTCAGGAAAGACCTGGGCAGGCCCCAGTTTCTCACCCCTGGTGGCCTTTGAGCCACTGCACAAACAGGAAGTAAAAGCTATCAAAGAGCACTTCCCGCACCTTCCTGCGGGGAACACCGTGGCCCAACACACACACACAGAATCCCACAGCACGGGTTAGGGCAATCCATGGTTCACAGCATCTCAGGAAATCTCAGTTCCATCATTGACTGACACTAAGCTAACTGAAGAAAGACTTCAGTAGCCACAAATAGCAAAAGAATACAGAATTTAAAGAATTAGTTCAGAAAAATTGTTAAACAAACAGCAACAAGAACAAACCCTAGGGAGGGGGGTCTGATACCCAAATTTGCAACATTATATTATTTTAAATGTCCAGTTATCAAAAAAAGTATAAGATAAGCAAGAAATAAAGAATATGGCATACACTTTTTTTTTTTTTTTTTTTTTTTTTTTTACAAAAAGCAGGCATTAGGAAATTTCTCTGAGGAAGCCCTCAGAGAAAATGTGAGAACTTTAAGTCAGCTATTATAATATAGCCAAAGAACTGAATAAAAACATGTCTAAGAAACTAAATAAAATTATGATAATGATTTTATCAAATATAGAATATGAATTAAAAACAGAAATTATAAAAATAAATCAAACAGAAATTATTAGAAAAATCAAATAGAAATTCTGAAGCTGAAAAGAACAATAACTAAAATGAAAAATTTACTACCACGTTTAACAGCATATTTGGAGCTGGCCAAAGAAAGAATCAGCAAATGTGAAGACAGATCAATTAGATTATCCAGTCTGAAGAACAGAGAGAAAAATAATAATAAAGAAACATGAGCAGGGAAAACATCATTGACTTTACTGATCTATGCATAATGGGAGCTCCAGAAGAACACATTGAGAAAGGGAAGAAAAAAACTGGAGAAATTATGTCTGAAAACTTTCCAAATTTGAAAAAATAATATTAATATACACATCTAAGAAGTTTGGCGAACATTAACAAAATAAATACAAAGACACCCACACATATCATTTCAACAACCAAACTGTTATGTCAAAGACAAAAAAAATAAGACTCTCGAAAGCAGCCAAAGAGACAGATGTGACTCATTCCATATAAAAGGCTTTTACTAAGATTAACAGGGTTTCTCATCAGAAACCATGAAAGCGAGAGGCAGTGGGATAACATATTTAAAGTGTGGAAAAAAAACAAAAAAGACTGTTGACCAAGAATTCTGTATCCAGTAAAACTCTTTTAAAAATGAAAGAGGCAGAGCATGATGGCAGACAGGAAGGACCTTTAGCTCAGCTCTCCTGGAACAACAGGAGAGAGTGAGTGGGCTAGGTCCTTCCCAGCATGGAAAATTGGTGTGGAGTGCTAGTTCGGGGAGTGCAGCAAGGTGGAGGATTACTGGACCTGGACTGTAATCTGGAGCTGTGGAGACAGCCAGGAAAGTTTCTGTGCTGTGGCTGAGTGGTGGCAGCAACCAGCCCCTCAACAGAGGATCATGATTTCTTATTCGTGGGGAAACTAGGTGTTGTGTGGAAAGATTGGTGAAGTGTGGACTCCAAGCAGAATTCGGTGGCCAGAGTGGGGTGCCATCTGGTTTGGCACCACTGTGGTTAGGCAGCAGAAGAGCCACTCAGACAGGCCAGATCCTGGACAGGAAGAGGCCATTGTTTTACAATTTGGGAGATGGTGGTCACCTCAGGCACCTTGCTGCGCAGGCCAGGAGCAGTGATTTGAGTCTCACCAGCAGACAGTCTTCCTGCACTTGGAACTGGTCCAGGATGTCCCACACGTCACAGGAACTGTCGCGGGGAGAATTTGTGAAACCTGCCTGTGAAGATTTTTTGACATTGGTAGAATCAACAGTTCAGCAGGGTCTAGGCACCAGGTGGGTGGCTGGGCAGACACCAAGAATAGTCTAAGCCAGGAAACAGGTGTAAGCCTGGTAATCATTTACTGCGCCACCTGGTGTCCAAAAGCATATTGTAACATAAATATGTTCCTACTGAAGTCAATCCCTATGTTATACATATAGTCGTTTGTTTTTATACATATATATATAAATAATTTTTTGCCTTTTTTCCTCATTCTTTTTGCTTTTTTGCATTTTTTGTCTTTTTTCTTTCTTGTAGGAGTTATTGTTAAAATTATTATTATTTTCTCTGCTTCCCCGTTTTTTTTTTTTTGTTTGTTTGTTTGTTTTTTAGACAGAGTCTCACTATGTTGCCCTCAGTGGAGTGCTGGGGTGTCACAGCTCATGGCAACCTCTAACTCTCTTGGGGTGAGTAGTTCGCTTGCCTCAGCCTCCCAGGCGGCTGGAGCTGCAGACACCTGCCACAGTTCCCAGCTGATTTTCGGTGGGGGTTGTCATTGTTGTTTGGTGGACCCTAGGCCAGGTTTGAGTCCTCCAGCTCTGCTGTGTGTGGCTGGTGCCCTGGCCACTGGGCTACAAGCGCCAAGCCATCCCCTTTCTCTTATGGTTGCTGAGAGTGCTTACATCAGGCTATTTGAGTTTTTTTCTTTTGTTTTGTTTTTTATGTTTTTGTTTTTATTTTTGTTTTTGATTGTTTGTGTGTCTGTTTATGTGTCTGTTTGTTTTTTTGTTTGTTCATTTTGTTTCAATGTGACTCGTATTCTGCTAAATCCTGGGGTTGGCTATTTCCCCTAACTCCAATTTTTACATTCAACAAAAGCAAAGGGGAATGGGGGATGATAGCCAACTGAAGCCAGCATTCAACAAAAGCTCTCATCTAGAGGAAGAGATAACAGCCAGAAAGAACCCAACAAAGGTGAAGGGTGGGAGCCGAGCTGAGAGAAGAGATTGATAATTGCAAGTCTCCTCTGCTGAGGCAAGCTGCAACTCCAAGGAAACAAATTTCAGGTAGAGAACCCACCCCAAAGAGGATGCGTGTCCATCCCCTCCCCCAAGAGAGTTGCTTGCTTGCTTGCTGTGGGATCTCTTCTAGTGAGCAGTGAACTGAGGTCCTTTTCTTTCACTCCACGGGAGTGAGTTGCTAGAAGTTGGCACTCCTTCTCCAAAGTCCCCACTGTGAGCCTGGGTATTCTCTTGTCTGGCATGAAGGTTGAACAAATATTTTCCCTGCCACTTTGAACTCCCAGTCCACCCTTCCCCCTGGCCTGGTGGTCTAAAAGCACAACCACTATAGAGATCAGAATGGTCATGGTTCTTTGTTAAGACTGGGCATTGCTCGGTCTGAGGTAGTGTAGCTATGCTGTAACTGTGAATCTGGTAACAGTGCAGAAAGGCACAGGGGCGAAGGTGTCTGGCTTGGCTCTGAGAAAGTGCAACTCAGCAGTGGGCGGAGGCTTGGGTCTCTGCACAACAAGTGGAGGCTCAGGAACCGCTGAGGTGTGGGAACCTGAGTGGAGACACCTCCCACCTAGCAGCAGCATTAATAGAGCAATCCCGCTGGGGTCAATGTTTGGAGAGACACCTCCCTAATTCTGTGGACTGCTGGAGGGAGCTAGACCTTGCATTGCAGGGATACCAGAGGAGCAGAGCAGCTGGGGCAGAGGCACAGTCTCTGAGGGCAAAAAACACTTGCTGCTTGGTTAACCTCTGGTTTGGAATGAGCTCAGGTGGAACACTCTCCAGTTTCCATTGAGCACCAGAGGTAGTCAGAATTCAACTCCCTCAACCGACTGGTGACAGAGTATGGTTGCCTGGCCAAAGAGGCTTTGACTTCTCTCTGACTCTGGCAGGCCCAAATCCCTGGCACGTTTGCCTATTGGAGGGAACTGGGCCACAACCTCATGGGGTTACCAGTGCCTGCGTATGATGGAAGTGCAAGTTGGGGATGGAGGCACCAGTCCCCATGGACTATTTTGCTGGGCATGCCTTTCTGTCTCCACAAAGCACTGGAGTGAGTTACACTTGAGCTTCCAGTGGACCTCCACTACCTAGATGTTGAAGATCTTTTGAACTGTCCCACCTGATGTGTTTTGACCAGGACAATTGGTTTGAAACTCTTGACCGGGGACCCACCAAGGTTGTACCCTGGTTGTGTTGTTGTGGGAGTGTGGGATTCTCCTCTTCCAGTTGTCACCTGTGGGGGAGCGGGGTGTCTAAGTTGCATATATATCTCCATAGCTGAGATTTCAGCCCAAAGTCACTGATTCACTAGGATTAGACAAAGACTAGCTAAATACAGGTCAGAGCCATCTAGCCCCATCACACCAAGCAGTTCCCCAGAGTTTCAGGCTGTGGTACTGAATGGGACCTTTGTAAAGCTGTAAGAAAAAGCTGCAATCACCAGTCCCAGTTTCTTGGTAAAGGGCTGGTTAATTACAACTCCAGGAGCCCTCAATTCAATTTTACCTTACCAGCTTCTCTAGGCAAACAGTGAAAAATAATCATGGGGCAGAATCAGCAGAAAAATTCTGGCAACATGAATAATCAGAGTAGATCAACTTCCCCAAGGAATGACAAAGGAGACACAACAGAAGATCCCATTCATAAACAAATGGCTGGGATATTAGAAATAGAATTCATAATTTGGATTGCAAATAAGATTAAAAGAATGGAGATTAAGTTGGAATTAGAAATTCAAGGAGTAATTTCAAAGTCGTCTCAAGAATTCATTAAATTCAAAAACAAAATCACCAAGGATTTTGGCACATTGAGGCAAGAACTTGCAGCCCTCAAAGATCTGAGAAATACAGTAGAATTCCTCAGTAACAGAATAGAGCAGGTAGAAGAATGGATTTCTGACATTGAAGACAAAGCTCTTGAACAATCCCAAATGCTCAAAGAGGAAGAGAAGTGAAGAGCAAAAATGGACCATTCCCTGAGAGAATTCACTCAACATGATGAGATTTCAATTATTATTATTTATGCACCCACCCAGAATGCTCCTCAATTTATAAAGGAGACCCTAACAGACATGAGCAATTTAATATCTTCCAGCACCATAATAGTTGGAGATTTTAACACCCCTTTGGCAGTGCTGGATAGACCCTCCAATAAGAAACAAAGCAAAGAAATTTTGGAGTTAAACTTCACCATACAACAATTGAATTTAACAGACATCTACAGAACATTTCATCCTAGCAAAGCTTAACACACATTCTTCTCATCACCTCATGGAACATCCTCCAAACTGACCACATCTTAGGCCACAAGTCTAACCTCAGCAAATTTAAAAGTATAGAAATTATTCCTTGCATTTTCTCAGACCATCATGCAATAAAAGTTGAACTCACCAATAACAGGAATCTGCATACTCATACAAAAACACGGAAACTAAATAACCTTATGCTGAATGATAGCTGGGTCATAGATGAGATTAAGAAGGAAATTGCCAAATTTTTGGAACAAAGCAATAATGAAGACACGAATTATCAGAACCTGTGGATACTGCAAAAGCAGTCCTAGGGGGAAATTTATAGTGTTGCAAGCCTTCCTCAAGAGAACGGAAAGAGAGGAAGTCAGTAACTTAATGGGACATCTTAAGCAACTGGAAAAGGAAGAACATTCCAACTCCTAACCCAGCAGAAGAAAATAAATAACTAAAATTAGAGCAGAATTAAATGAAATTGAAAACAAAAGAATTATTCAAAAGATCAATGAATCAAAAAGTTGGGCTTTTGAAAAGTTCAATGAAATTGGTAAACCTTTGGCCAACCTTACCAAAAATAGAAAATTAAAGTCCCTAAAATCATCAATCAGAAATGACAAAGGCAAAATAACAACAGATACTGGATGTGGAGAAAAGGAAACACTTCTGCACTGCTGATGGGAGTGCAAGCTAATACGTCCCTTTTGGAAAGAAGTATGGAGAATACTCAGGGATCTAAAAGTAGACCTGCCATTTGATCATGTGATTCCTCTACTAGGTGTATATCCAAAAGACCAAAAATCACTTTATAACAAATATATTTGCACCAGATTTTTCATTGCAGCTCAATTCATAATAGCCAAGTCATGGTAGAAGCCCAAGTGCCCATTGCCCCATGAATGGATTAATAAATTGTGGTATATGTATACCATAGAATATTATGCAGCCTTTAAAAAAGATGAAGACTTTACCTCTTTTATGTTTATATGGATGGATCTGGAACATATCCTACTCAGTAAAGTATCTCAAGAATGGAAGAAAAAATATGCAATGTACTCAGTACTATTATGAAACCAATTTACAATCACTCACACTTTCATATGAAGAATAGATCACAACTATGGCCCAGGATGAAGGAAGGAGGAGGGGGAAAGTCAGATGAAGGGAAGGTAAATTGTGGGATCACACCTATGGTGCATATTGCAAGGGTACATGTTGGATGTGTTAAGTATAGAGTATAAAAGTCTTAACACAATAATTAAGTAAACGAGATGAGATATATATTAACCAGTGTGATGTAAGTGTTCCTAATTCTATATGAAATCAGGGAATTATACCCAATAAATACATTAATGTATACATGATGTATGTGATTTTGATTTAATAAAAAAATGAAAGAGAAACTAAGATATTCCCAAGTAAACAAACCATAAAGAATTCCTCACTATGATACCTGCCTTATAAGAAAAGTTTAGCCTAAAGGGAGAATTGATTATCTTTTATTTTGAATATTAATTATTTTTGAAAATATTGTGTCTATGTTCATAATGGATAGTAGGGTGAAGTTCTAGCTTTAGAACTTCATAGTGTTCAGCAATGCCAGTGAAATTTTAGCCTAAAGAGAGTCCTTCAGGCTAAATTTGAAGGATAATATACCACAACTCAGAGCTGCATGAAAAATAAAAAGTACAATGATCAATAAAGGTAATTCCTTGGCCTCGGCCAAACAGCAAAAACGGAAAAATAGTCGGGCATTGTGGCAGGTGCCTGTAGTCCCAGCTACTCGGGAGGCTGAAGCAAGAGAATTGCCTAAGCCCAGGAGTTGGAGGTTGCTGTGAGCTGTGTGAGCCACGGCACTCTACCAAGGGTGACATTCAGTAAGACTCTGTCTCAAAAAAAAAAAAAAAAGGTAACTCCTAGGTAAACATAAAGTATTGAATAAATATATTTTTGTTTATAACTCTTATTTTCTCCTTTCTGATTCAAAAGACAGTTGCGTAAAGCAATTGTTATAAAAACTATGTTATTGTGCTTATAATAGGTAAAGATATAAGTTGTATACTACTGAAATTAAATTGGAATCAATCTTAACTAGATTGCTATAAACTAAGATCTAAATTGTCAACCCCAGGAAACCATTAAGAAAATAATTAAAAATTTAATAAAAGATGACAAAAGAATTAAAATGGTACACACTCACAAATATATTTTTAATACAAGAGAAGGCAGTAATGGAGAAATCAAGGAGCAAAATAGACATGAGACATATAAAAACAAGCAGCAAACTGGCAGTGTTATGGGATGAGTTCTCACCACCCAAAATTTCTATGATGAAATCCTAATCCTCAATACCTTAGGACTTCAGTGTTTGGAGATACAATTTTGTTAAAGGGTGATTAAATTTAAATGAGATTAAGATAGGACCTAACCCAGACTAATTGGTGTCCTTACAAGAAGTAGAAATTTGGACACGTGAAAGAGACACAAGGATGTGCATACACAGAGAAAGACCATGTGAGGCCACAAGGAGAAGATGGTCATCTGATAGTCACCTGGACACCCAGGAGAGAGGCCTTGGAAGAAACTAAACTTGTTTACATCTCTGTCCTGTATTTCTGGCATCCAAAACTCTGGGAAAGTGAATTTCTGTCGTTCAAGCCACCCACTCAGTGGTTTTTGTCATGGAAGCCCTCAAAAACTAATATAAGAAGGCATTAATTCTACCCTATTAGTTATTATACCAAATGAACATGGGTCAAACACTCTAAACAAAAGAGTGAGATTGGTCAAATGCATGTTTTAAAAAGTGATCTAACTATATCCTCTCTTCAAGAGACATGCATTTGATTTTAAAAGACAAAGTAGGGCTGGGCACAGTGGCTCATGCCTGTAATCCTAGCACTTGGGGAGGCCAAGGTGGGTGAATTGCCTGAGCTCACAGATTTGAGACCAGCCTGAACCAGAGGGAGACCTCATCTTTAAAAGATCGCCAGGCATTGTGGCAGGCACCTGTAGTCCCAGCTACTTGGGAGACTGAGACAAGAGAATCACTCGAGCCCAAGAGTTTGAGGTTGCTATGAGCTGTGATACTGTGGCACTCTACCGAGGGTAACAAAGTGAGACACAGTCACAAAATAAATAAATAAATAAATAAATAAAAATAAAAATAAAAATAAAAAAATTAAGTAGTTGAAATTAAAAGGATGAAAAAATAAATACCAGGAAACAGTTACCAAAGGCAGGTGGAATGCCTATTTCAGACAAAATAGCCTTAAAAATTTGATATTGTATTAAAAACAACTTATAATGATAAAAGGGTCAATACATCAAGAAGAAATAATGATTATTAACATGCATGTGTTTAACGAGAGAGTCCCAAAATACATGGAGCCAAAACTAACATAAATTCAAGAACATTAACATTCAGAAATAATTTTGAGATTATTAGAAGAGTTAGGTGGAAGATCAACAAAGAAATACAAGACATGAACAACACTGTAAACCAACTAGACCTAACAAACTTCTACAGAATAGTCTACCTAATAATATATTCGATACCCATTTCTTTTTCAAGCACGTGGAAGATGTTAGGCCATAAAACAAGTCTCAATAATTGTAAAAGAACTGAAATCATACAAGTTATATTCTCCAAACAAAATGAAATAGAAGTAGAAATCAATAACAAAAAGAACTTTGGGAAATTCGCAAATACATGAAAGTTAACCACACATTTCTAAATGATCAATGGGTTGAAGAAAAAGTCACAGGGAAATCATGAAATATTTTTAGAAGAAAGAAAATGAAGACAAATGAAAATTTATAGGATTTAAACAAAGCTTTGAAAAAAATCTATAGCTATATCTACCTATGTTAAAACAGAAGAAAAATTGCAAGTAAATATGTTAAACTTTCATCGTAAGAAATTAGAAAAAGAATATTGAACCATTAGATAACACGAGTTTTTCTAAAAATAATAGTAAATCAAAGGAAGAAAACAATAACAATTAGAGTAGAAATAAGTGGAATAGTATAAATAAAAAGTACAGAAAATTGATAAAATCAAAAATTGGTTCTTTGAAAAGAACAACAAAATTAATAATGCTTTAGCTACCCTGACAAAGCAAGAAGAAACAAGGATCAAATAACTGAAATCAGAAATAAAAAAGTTATTATTACCAACTATATGGAAATAAAAGGGGTAAAAAGAGAATACTATGAACTATTATATTCCAAACAAATAAAACAATCTAGGTAAAATGGATGATTTACTAGAAGAATGTAAATTACCAAAATACTGGAAAGACATAAACTAATAAAATTCACTAAAAAAATTAAAAATCTGAATAAATGTATAAAAAGTGAAGAGATTAAATTAGAAATCAAAAACTTCCCACAAAGAAGAGTATACAAGTGCAACTGTCCTCCCTGGTGAATTCTATCAAACATTTAAAGATGAATTAACACCAATCCTTTACAAAATCTGAAAAGTGGAGTAGAAAAGAAAACTTCCCAACTCATTCTCTTAAGCCAGTATTATCTAGATAATAAACCCAGACAAATATATCACAAGAAAAACTAGAACTTCACCCTAATATCCGTTATGAACATAGACACACATTAGCAAATGCAATCTAGCAACCTACAAAAGGGATTATGCACTATGAAATGTGAGCTATATTGCAGGAATGCAAGGCTAGTTCAACACATAAAAATCAGAGGACTAAGTCACAGGAAAAAAAGACAAGAAAACACATGAGTAAAAAAAGCATTAGATAAAATCTAAATTTCTCCGATGATAAAAAAAATCTTTGAAAAAGCAAAAACAGAAAGATATTTCCATAACCTGATAAAACACAATCACAAAAAAATAACAGATAACATCATACTTCATGGTGAACAAATTATAGATTTATCACCTAGATAAAAAACAAAACAAAGATGCCCACTCTTGCCACATTTAATCAACATTGTACTGGAGGTTTTAGCCAGAAAAATTAGGCAAGATAAATTCTAAAAGACATACAAATTGGAAAGAATGAAGTAAAACTATTTCTATTCTTAGACAACACGATGTTGGATATAGAAAAATCCTAAAAGATATATAATTTGAGAGAAAGGGAAAGACAGAAAGAGCAAGAAAGAGCCTATTTGAAATAGTAAATGAAACCAGTAAGTTTGCAAAACGCATGATCAATATACCAGTATTAAATGCATTTTTATACTTTAACAATAAACAATCTGAAATTGCAATTCAGAAAGCTACAGTTTTCTCTTGATATTCATGGGAAACTGGTTCTGGGACCAGTTTGCAGATCTGCAAAACCATCCATACCCATGTCCCACAGAGGCTCTGCAGAACCCAAACATATGAAATGTCAATCTTTTTTATGGTTTGTATCCCATGAATATTATTGTTGATATGTTTGTAGATGAAGAATCTACCAATACAAAATGCTGACTATATTTATTGAAAAGTTTTGTGTATAATTGGACCTGCAGAGAGTTCAATCTCAGCAAATTGTCTTCCGGGTTTGGAAGGAATAACAAAGCAGAGAAGAGCGTGTGCGATGTTCAGGTGTGTTCGGGAAAGGAATTGTGCAGTATAGCAGGAGCTAAGACAATCAATCGTCTTTCTGTGCTGAACTCCTTTACACCCGGCATGAGTTTAAATTAGGCATGATGTAACCCTCCACGTGTAGGAGCATGCCTTAAACACACTTTCGTCAGTCAGTACTCTGCATTTAATATTTACTGGTGCAATGAATGATTCTGTGTTTTCCTTGGGTTTCTTCAACGGTGGTCTCTCTAGGGGCATCACCCAGAAGGATGGGTCAGAAGTGTTCCTGTGGAGGAAGTCAGATCACAGTCCCTTATTTCTGCTGTGCTGCAGAATACACAGGGCGTGCTGGGGGGCGGGGATGGGCATCCATGAAAACCCATCTCTCCCGAACACTTGGGAGAGGGGGAGGGGAGTTTTCCCTGTTTGCCAAAACAGAGAACAGTATTGGTTCTAGGCTTTCATTCTCAATGGCCTCATAACAGTATACCAAAGTCCACATCTTGGCTCTCGTCTTTCAGCTTTTTTGAGCAACCTCGGATGCCAAAGTGAGCAGGTCCATTCTGTGAAAATAACACACTGACATTTCCAAGAGGTGCCCACCAGCTCCGTCTGAACTTCACTCACCACCCCAACAATGGGTAGGCTTCTCTGACCTGAGTCATGGTCTTTGTTGAATGGGGGGGAAATTATGCGAACTTATTTGAGAAACAGAGAATAGTGAGAAAGAGAGTTCTACCCCAGAAATGAGAGGAACCCTTTGTCAAAACATTTCCCAGTGTTCGACCTCACCGAAGACGCACACAATGGGGGAAAACTCAAGCCGCCGACAAGGAGGAAATCTATGTATTTGCCCTGTATTGTTTCTTGCCTTAGATCATGACTGAAGGAAGTGCTGTTACAACCCTTTAGATGTAATCGTAATAAGACGCAGGCCATGGCTAAGTGCCGATTGTGAACACTAACAATGCCGACACTATATGCATTTTTAATAAATATTAATGGCATTATCCAGTAAAACCTCTATCACATTAACTGCTACCTGAATAATGGGATGCAACCAGCAGCGTAAATTGGGAGACATTTCATAGGATTAGAGGGCTAATCCTTATTTAATAAATTCAAAGAAAAAGTCCTAGCAAACGTCTGCTTTTCATGGTACAGAGTTTCCTGGCTCTTCCTTTGTCAGACATTAAAGCTACTAACGGGTTTCTATAAACAGTGGGATTTTTTTCAAGTATACTCTTCTATTATTAAAGTTTATCTGAATAAACATTTTCTTTGGGAAAATTTATGCCGGAGTGTCTTTCCTGAGTATTCGACCCATGGAAAGACATAGAACACTTGTTTTGTCAAGGGGGGAAATACTCCTGACATTCACCACGGAGCACTTTGTTCTCATTGTCATAAAATACATTCGGGGCCCATAAACTTTGAGAGACGACACGGAGAGAATCTTTCTGTCACTGGGAAGAAGTTACTCATCTCCCCCCCCCCGACGTGGCCCGGGGTTTGGCACAGGAGAACAGGCTCAGAGGATGTTGTCGTTTGATCAGAGGCAGCTGCTGAGGCCAGGGTCCCCTCCAGCAGGACGGTGGCCCTCAAAAGGAAGCTGCCCTGCCTCAGAGCAGCACCACTCTGGGCTTCCCCAGGTTTGACCTTTGCTTCCTCGGTCGCCTTGTTTGTGGTACGTTTTTAAATCACATTTTGGAACAGCTGCTGAGGATTCCTGTGTAGGTTCCACACCCTACTTTGCATGGCCTTCTTACCTCCATCTGCCAAGAACGTGTGCCTCTTTCTCATACGGAGGGTGGGATTCAGCAGTATCAGTGACTCCCCTCCCCAGACTCCAGGGGCAAACTCACCCCCTTAGCAGCACCCCCAGACAGGGATGGGCGTGAATCAGAGCGTGCTTTACATTTTCAATCACACTTACAAAGAAAATGCCTACTCGAATCAGATTATAGATGACTTAATTTTCCCCTTTGTACCTCCAGTAGAATCATAATTTCCTCAATGGGAAGGACAGAAGGTTAGCTCAGTAACCCCAGTGCCACGAAGACGCTGAGTGGAGGGCAGAGGAGAGGACTCCTCAGCGATGACAGGCGGGGTTGCTTTGCAGCCACTGCTTGGAGCAGCCATGACTGTGCCAGTGAGGAAGAGGCTGGAATATAAACCTTCTTATGATGTTGTACCAAAACCCCAGGTCCATTAGCCCTCAAGTATTAGGCTTTTTTGTTGTCGTCTTTTTTTGGCTCAGTGAATTGTGTGTCTAGATGTGGTACGCGGATAAACAAAATCCTAAAACTAAATAAAAGAAAGAATAGTTTTAACTATTTTAAAACTAAATAAAAGAAAGAAAGAAAACTAAAGCTGGTAAGCCCAAACTCTGAGGTTGCCCTGTGACTTTCCTATCATCTAACACCATAATTACAGTGGTTACCTTTTTTCTTTATTTAAAATTATTTGTGAATAGACTTTGGTCACTTCCACAATGACTTAAATGATTGAGAGGCCCATGAGACACTATCCTATAAAGTCGAAGGAAGACAATTTTCTCCATCATTTTTCATCTTGACAAAAAAAAAATGCCGTTTTTAGACAAAAAATAATTTTTTTAAATAAACAATATCCCAGCAATATTCCCTTACATCTGGAAAATTCCTTCCCCTCTATATATTGGAAGTGAAAAGAAATTTCTATTACCCCCTAGGTTTTACCTCCCATGTTTCCACCACATGTGGGAACTTAGTCACAAACTTTGCATAGTCTAAAGCCTTACCTATCCAAGACATGTTGTGTGATTTCATTCAAAGAATTGTTTCCACCATCAGGGCTTCTGGCCCTGTCTATAAATTGAAGGAAAATGGGAGCACATGATGCAAACGGCCAAGGCCAATGCCCGGTGCTCCCCAAGAGAGAGAAGTGAGGATAAACATTTGGGGGGCATTGCACAGCTACTGAGAAGTTTGGTGGTAGATACAAACATTCTTCCCTCTGTAATTTTTCCCTTCCTTGACCTTTCCATGACACACAGGGAGCAGAGCAGAAAGAGCCTGAGCTTGTATCCTGTCTCTGCAGCTCCCTAGCTGGGAGACTGTGGGTAAGTTATTTAACCCCAGGAGCCTTTATTCTGGATTCCTAAAATGTGGCAAATATAACTACAAAACCATGGTGAGTGGCTGAATGAGGCAGCATATTTGAAGGACAGTGTTGTAGAATGTGCATTCAACAATCTCAATTTAACTTGAATTAAATCCTTAAGGCAACCCAAGGAAATCATGGATCTAAAAGAAAGGTTTGGGCCAACCTCTTATACTCACCAACACCAAACAAAGACAACCAGAACACAAAAACCCACAGTGGTGACTCTGAGACAGCTCAGTCTGGTTAATAACAGAGCTTCACGGTTCACTCAGACGCTGTCTCTCTTTACAGGCTTGTTTCGACAGAATCTAAATTCCTTCTTATCTGTGTTCCTCTCGCTGTCCTGGAGACCCATGGGAGCCACTATGGACTTTGATGCTGGCTGTTCCATCAGTGGCCCACTTCAGCGTTATTTAAAACAAATTTCCAATGTAATAAAGCCTCTCCCTTTTGTAAACGTAAATTACATTTCATAAGCCTGGGAACATGTGAGCTTGCCAAATCTGAAGCAAGACAGCCTTGATGACTTCAGTCCGTTCTCAGCCCTTGATTACAATTTGATTTCCTTTGGCATCAGAAGACAAACTATTTTAGTGAACAATGTTCTTCCTTTAGCAAGAGTGAGATCTAGTTACTTGGCAAAGGACCTGTTCATTTGCCAGACAGTATGTCCAGCCTCTTAGCCATAGCTGAGACACAGAACTTGATCTGAGAGCATCACAGAGCGAGGAAAACAACAGAAAGTGTGTGGCTCCCTGGCGTGTGTACGATAAAACAGCAGTGATTATCTGTCATTTCACTATCGTCATCTCAGGCGTGACACTGCTACCATCCGCATTGGAGATGCAGGGCTCTGCCTGTCATCTGTCCCTGGACTGGAGGTTTAGGTTTATGTGTTTCTAAATATTATAGTCTAGTCAGAATGCTTTTTCTTTCCTCCAGCCTCCAGAGCTTCTGCCGAGTCCCTTGGTGTTTAAACCTACCTTTGCGGCCTTAATCTCCCCAACCAGCATTTTCCCCTCATGAAACACCCTAATCTCTTCTGTGTACAATTCAGACTCTGCCAAGCTACTCTGAGAACTTTTGACTTCTCCTAACCACGTGAACGTCTTTCCTTGGGAGTTCATATGAGGTTTCAATTTGCTCATATCAGCTCACTTCATTACTTAGGGAGTATTGTTAACATGACTGGTAGCTTTATATTAGCAAATTGGCTCACCTCCCATTCTACCGGGAACAATTTTCCTTGTGTGTGAGGAGGAGTGAGGAGCATGTGGTTCTATCACCGGGTACAGAAGAGCCAATGAGAACTCAGATTGTTTGAACTGGTGTAGCACTTTGCATTTCTTGAGCTTAAGAAGAGCACTGACCATGTATCCTGGTATCCAGCGCTTTCCACTTTGGGCCAGTATTATTCCAAAGCAGAGAATATCTGTAACCATGGAATCGTGAAACAGGCTGCTCTGTTAACAAGATAGACATGTGAGTGCCTTGGTTTGCCCAAGCAAAATTCACAGTGCCTCCCACCTACAAAGCCATCTTTGTGCTCTGACACCTGATCCTCTTGAAAGCTCTAACCAGTCAGAGCTCTGTGTTGACTCCTGGCTACCTTAGAGTTCACCAGTCACTTATCAGCTGTAAGCATCTCCCCAAGCCTTAGATTTCTTCTACTGTATCATTAAAATGCACCTGTTCTCTCACCTATTCTCACAGAATGCTGCTCTTTGCTGCTTGTAAACTCCTCTGACATTCGTCTCAAGTCTAAGACCTTAGTAGATCCTAATGTGTTAATGATTCCTATCTCACATACTATATTTGCTTTCTAATAGATGCCAACTAGCCTACTACAATGACTTTAACCCATGAATGTTGTCTTAATTTGGTAGGGATTTTAGGTAACAAGATAGAACCTCAAGATTGAAAAATGTATTTCCAGGTAAATGGGGTTTTGGGTATTTAATTACTCAGTGGTCCTCAAACTACGGCCCGTGGGCCACACGCAGCGCTGTGAATTGCATTTGTTCCCATTTTGTTTTTTACTTCAAAATAAGATATGTGCAGCGTGCATAGGAATTTGTTCATAGTTTTTTTTTTAAACTATAGTCCGGCCCTCCAACGGTCTGAGGGATAATGAATTGGCCCCTTGTTTAAAAAGTTTGAGGACACCTGAATACAGGCATATATCAAAGCCAGATTAATTGTTTGTTAACTAACTACAGCACAAAAATAAAATCCTCTGAGTTAAATTAGTGAAATATCAGAATTGTTTCTGTTTGGATATCCCGATGAAAAAATAGAACCATCACTTCTTTCTATATTTAAAACTTTGATCATCTCAGTATCACCACCAACAATCCAATAAGAGATTGGTCAAAATGGATTTTCATATTTTTTAAATATACAGTTTAAGATCAATTTCAACAGATACTGTTCTTTGTATTTTTTTTTTTTTTTTGAGATAGAGCCTCAAGCTGTCACCCTGGGTAGAGTGCTATGGCTTTACAGCTCACAGAAAACTCCAATTCTTGGGCTCAAGCGAGTCTCTAGCCTCCGTCTCCCAAGTAGCTGGGACTACAGGTGCCTGCCACAACGTCCGGTCATTTTTTGGTTGCAGCCGTCATTGTTGTTTGGCGGGCCCGGGCTGGATTTGAACCCGCCAGCTTAGGTGTACGTGGCTGGTGCCTTAGCCCGCTGAGCCACAGGCGCCAAACCAGATTACGGATTTTTTTTTTTTTTTTGCAGTTTTTGGCCGGGGCTGGGTTTGAACCCGCCACCTCCAGCATATGTAGCCGGTGTCCTACTCACTGAGCCACAGGTGCCGCGACACTGTACTTTTGATGGGGAGAGGGAAAAACTGTTTGTTATTTATTAATACCTGATTGTCTTTGTTCTGATTCTGACACAGCAAGTAGGTCGCTCAACAACAATTTTTAGCATCCCTCAGATAGGGGTAAGTTAACAATAGTAAAAGATTCCACTCCTGACCTCATGTTCTTTTTAACCTAGCAAAGAAATTAAAAGGAAAAGAACTTATGAAAACCATAGAACTATAAATAAAGTAGACATAATTTCTAAAAAATGTAGGCATGATTTCACCATGTGAAAAGGCTGCTGTAAAGCTCTATTTTTTTTTTCCAGCAATTCTGTGTGTTTACTGTAGAAAATTTGGAAACCACCGAATGGTTTATGGGACAACATGTGAAATAGTCACAGTCCCACCCTACAGTGCTGTGATTGATTCATTCCGTTCAAACAGCAAAGGCACTGCGTACCCACATGTGTGTGTCTGAGAGCGCCGATGTCAGGGACTGAGAAGACGTTGTGTAGAACGCCACCAATGGTTACTTTACTTAGCACTAAATTGTGAACTTTCCCCCAAAACTATAAAATTTTTTCAAAAACATGTGTCTCCTATTTCTATCCAAGCTGTCTATTGGCATTATCAGAGTGAGTAAGGGGAGAAAACCAAGAGCCAGTTACACATAATGCTGGAAAACACCAAGTCTAGTTAAAGGCATTCTTCTTTTAAAAAAGGGATATACTTCAACATGCACACAAATGATATTAAAATAGAAAAGGGGGAGAACTCTAATGGAGTATATTAAAAAATCCCAGGCAGACAGCATATTGGAACATCATCTAAGAACTCAGAAGAAGACAATATCTCTGAACATTATTACACAAAACCCATAAGAAATGCTTTCAAGTGTTAGAAATCCTTTATAATGATGATATTGTTTACAGCTGTTATTCTGAACTTTTTTTTTCTAAAAGAATCTCATTTTTTTCTAAAAGAATCTCATTTTTTTCAAATGAGAGACCTCAATATAGAAAATTTGGTAAAGGGCAAGGTTGGGACAGTAGCTGTAATAAGCAGGGGGCTCAGCCTTGCTCTTTTATTATCCAACAGATTAGAAAATACCAACCTCTTAATCCTTTTCCATTCTGAGGTACACACCCCCAAACCAGTGTCCTCAGCTCTTACGTTGGGACTGTGCATTTTGGGGGACCTCCAAATCCACAGTTTCAGCCATGACATTTACAAATGTCCTTCCAAGATTCCCTTCTAATTTAAAAACCAAAAAACAGGAGGAGAGAGGAGCAAAATTCTCTCTGCTAATAAACCCTAGGCAGGTTGGGAATTGCAGGCAGGTCAGATGTCCCTGGGTGGGGCAGGATGCAAAACAACTAACTATAAGGCCTAGTTCTACTGGGTCCTGGTTTTTTGCTAGGCTCATGGCCTGTTTTACACATGTGACCTATAGAATGGATTCATTATTAACCCATTTCACTGATAGGACAACTGAGGCTTGGTGAGGTCAAATGCTGAAAGCCACACAGCTCGTCAGTATTTTGAGGGAAGGAGGATCACTTAAGAATTCATAATTCATTTATTTTTCCTCTACGTTTTTTGAAATTCTCAGATGTTCTGTATTGAACCAGTCCTACAAGACTTAACACTGTGAGGTGGGATGAACGAACTGAAGGCCCTCCCCCCTCACAAAATGCTGACTCCTTCAGTGAGTTCTTCAAGAGCCTTTAGGGCACTTCTCAGTGTTTTCCTATTTCAACTTTTAAATTTCTTTAGCAATGAAAAAAATTCACAGTATAAAAAAAATAGATTGCAAAACAAATCTAAAACTTATGTGTGAGGAAAAACCCTGAGAAAAAAAATGTAACATAATGTGAGCTATGTGGCCCCAGGATGATAGTGGGGGTGGGGGTTGATTTTGTATTTTTTTATGTGTGAGTGCTTTCAAAAAATTATAATGAATACTGAGAAAAGAAACAAAGAAATGAGTTTTTTAAATAAAATAAATAGCTCATTTTTCTTCTCTGTACCTACACAAATGCATAGAAATGTACAAAACTGTTGAGAATTCAATTTATTTACTTTTTCCTCTTTTTAAAAATTTCTCAACTTTTCTATAGTGAACAAATGCTGTTTATATAAATAAAAACATGATAGATGTTATTTTAAAAATTAAAAAAAAGAACTTCCAATTGTTTTCCCCCATTTCCTACCTAGCGTGGGCCAGAATTGAGCACAGTTGAACCAGAAGATTTTCCCAGCCAGTATTTACAGGGTTTCTTTAACTCAGAACAGAGATTAAGCCAAACTAAAATGATAACAAAGATTACCAATCTTAAGAATTGGATATGGTCTCATTTAATAATCTAGGAATACTAGGAGGAAACTGTATCTATGTGTTTTCATTTCACAGGAGGAGAACCTGAAATCTAGAGAGCAGGTGTCCTCACCAAGGTCACAGAGTGAGTGGCTCATGGAGGATGCATTTGAACCCAGCTTGTCTGGCCTGTAGGCCCCACCCCTACTCATAAATCCATACTTTCTTCAAGGGACAGTGAGGGCAGCACCTATGATAAGGCTTAAAGACACTTGAAATGAACTCTTTTGGAAGCCTTTACTTACCCTCCCTGGAACTACTGAGATTCACAATTATGAACTCACGTGCCCCTGAGGAACACAAAAACTGTTTGGAAACTCCCAGCTCCTCTGTTTACAAGAAGGGCACGCTCAATACTAGTGAATACTCAGAGTTCCAACACGTCTTGCATCAACCTCCTTCTACGATTTATTTTCTTCCAGGGTAGAAAGTGGCTAAACAAGAGAAAAGAAAAGAAAAATACATATACACACATACTACATAGATAGAATGTTTTTTTATTAAGGAACTGAAACTGACTCAGAGAGGGAATCATTGGTTTCACGACTAGCATCACTTCCTTTAGCAGCTTGATAATGATTTAGAAAAGAAAAAGGGAACAATAGTCTCACAATGTTCTTTTCCATGGGAAAGAAAGATTAAATGCCAAAGACTTATTGGATGTGAGAACCTATTATTTTTTGATAAATCTTCTCCTGGTGGGAGAAGTTCATAGTATCAACCACCTACACATAATGAGAAACTGAAAGGCTGTGAGCGCTCAGCATGGGCAGGAGCAGATTCCCTCATGTTTGTCCAGATTCTGGGCTTGCAAACTGCAGCAGAGTTGGCAGCTCGGTCATTCACTCACTCACTCATTCATTCAACACGTGGGCATGGACCACATCCTGTGCGCAGGTATCCCATGGAATAATACATTTGTGAATAAGTTCGAGTTTCAACCCTCAAGGAGTTTAAGTTCCAGTGAGTGAGGCCAGCAGCACACATGTGAGATACATTCAGGTACAAAAGTGCTGTGAAATCCCCAGAAGGAGGGTGAGAAGAGAGAGACGCTCAAACTGGCAGATGCAGGTGCACATCATTTCAGAGGAGGTGGTCAGGGACGCTCCCTCCACAGAGGGGAAATGGTGTGTGTAAAATCCTCTGGAAGGCGGGTCTAGAACCAGGGAGCTGCGGTTCTGATGCTCGGAGGTCGGACACGCTCCATGTGGTCTCCGAGATTGAAGGAGGACGTCTCCGCCACAAGATCCCGACCCAGTGGTTCTCCAATGTGCACCAGACACATTGGGCATGTTTGGAGAGACTTCTATGCTCACAGGGTGTGTGGGGGAGGGCGGGGGGGTTTCACTGGCGTCCAGTGGGCAGAAAAGAGACCAAAAATGAGATAATGTGGGGTTGGGGACACACGGGACAGCTGGGCTGTCCTTGACCACACACACTGCCCAGCACAGAGCTCAGAGCCATCCTCCCAAGATCACCTTAGACAGAAACCAAATAATGCCATATAATGACAAGCAGAGAAATCCAAAAGTTAAAACTCTAGTTTTCATTATTTGGTGTTCTGAAGACCTATCGATTGAGATGTGCTCAATTCCATGGCAAAAGATGCTGAGGATTTTGGAGGGATGAGGTATTAGGGGGAAGTCGTTTGTATTTTTGGGAAATCACACAAGACCCATGGGAAGGAGGGCGCGTCTACGCTTACCCGTGTGTGCCCCTTGGAGTTCTCTCCGTTAAATCATTTTAGATGGAGAAACTGCACATGTGTTTGCCGTAAGCCGGCTGTATTTTTCTTTAGGATTAAAAAGATACAAGTAAACATGGGCTCCTTTGTTCGCAGCCCTGGCCTCACTGTTTCCTAATTAATTCGTGTACCTCTCTGACTGCCGACTACTTTTCTCCTCTCTGCCTCTCACCATCTTCTTTTTCTTTTATGTTTAAAAAGTGGAGACCTGAGGAGTGTAATAATGGAGGGAATTGAAACTAGGATAAAAACTTGCAGGCCTCAAAAGTTGTGCATAATAAGTTGCATCCACTTAAATTAAGTAAAATATATGGTATATCGGGACATCTACATGGTCGAGTAACTGTCTGATACATATGTACAGAGCCCTCTCTATGAGATTTTTAACTCTGTTTGAAAATTAAATGCATTTGATATTCGTGCTAATGCTAATGAGATATGCACCTGTATGCTACACTTCCCACCAAATGTGTGTACCACTGAGACTTCCCAGTGACATGATAGATGATTTCAAACAGACATTATTCCCACGTGAGTAGTGTTCTGTATTTGGGACTGCAGCTGCCTAGTTTCACAGTTCATTAACAAGTCAGTCCAGGAGGAGCTTGCACTGTTATTGCTTCTTACACGATCTAGGCCACCGCGGTAGATACGCATGTTCCAGCATAAACAGCGCCCAGTCCAGACACCTTCAAAATCAGTCGTCCATCTTACACACTGATAAACGTGTCTTCACATCACCAGGTCAATTTACATCGCCGAGAGTTAGGAAGAACAGCACAAATACAGGAGACAAAGCCGTCACGTAGGACAGGAGAAAGAAGGGAGATGGGTCTAATGAGGATGCTTTACTGGCCATCAGAGGACACGGGGACCGTGGGAAGTCCTGAGACGCATCTGGTGCAAGGTTTAATGCTGGCCAGAATCGGTGGGAAAATAAAGCCCGCTAACAATCCAGTGCAGATCTAGATCTTAACACAGATTAATATTGCTTCTGTTTGGAATAAGCGAAGTCTTTTTTGTTTTGTTTTGTTTTGTTTTGTTTTAGGCGCAGTGCCTGGGACGTGAGCTTAGCACGGTGGGAGGAGCCACATGTCAGTTCCCTGTCCTCTGCCTTGGCTCACATCGGCTCTTCTGCAGTAGCTGGGAATCCCTGACAAGGCTGAAGGAAGTGGGGCGGTGGGCGTTGCTTCAAAGGACGAGGTGGACAGTGAGTGGCTTTACTGTTCCCATCAGTGTCTAAATTTGTCTCCATTGTTTCTTTCTTTTTTTTCTCTCTCTCATAACCAAAATAGGACTTGGGCCCAGTGAGAGACAACAATATCTGGACAGAGAACTCTGCATGGCAGACAGGGTCATCTGCATTGTCTGAAGGCCATGTGCAACAGAGATTACACCGGAGAAAACAAAAGAACTACGTAACAGAGGCGTCCCCGGCCAGTAAACAAGAGAAACGTGACCCTCGGTGACCGGCGTCTTCCTGCGAGTGGTTGGAGTCGGTGAAAATAATCATTCTCCTCCCACCCCACCCCATCATCAGCCTGTCACCATGAGAAAGAGAATCCAGGGAGCTGGGTTTTCTGAAGGCTCACACACTCCTTGGGAATAGGTTAAACAGCCTGCGTGAGCAGATGTTTAATCAACACAGTCTCCCTGCCCTAAACACTGTCCCCATGTTTTTGGTACCAGGAACAGGTTTGATGGAAGACAGTTCTTCCATGGAGTGGGGAGGGTAGTGGGGCCAGGACAGGAGGTGGAGCTCAGGCTGTGATGCTGTGTGGCTCAGTTCCTAACAGGCCCCATACCTCTACTGGTCTGCAGCCCAGGGGTTGGGGACCATTACTAAAGGGTACCCCTCATGGCTTCCAAGCATTAAGGCAACTTACAGCTGTTCCTCTATTACATCTGGGAAAAACCTGCTGAGCATGGAACAGAGGACGATATAGTCAAATATTTTAATTTAAATGGAATATTAGGCCCAACGAAAGTAATGGCTCATAATTCAATGATCCAGATGATGCTTTTATTGCTGTTTAATACAGCAAATAACTTTCCATTCATTCAACAAACATTTCTTTATGCCTGGCTTTTAACTCAGGAGTGGACCCAAACCCCAGAGTAAATTGTCTCGGTAACTTCACAAACATGAGCATGTAAGATTTGAAGAATTCCTATCCAAAAATGTGGTATTCATAAAAGTTGAAAAGTATACACTATTTAATTTATTTCAGGGATTCATAGCAAAATATATGTATATATGTATGTACCTTCTATAGAAGCCTTTGGTGATTATAATTTATAAGCTATTAAAAACACAAATATTTACAGCCTTGCTAAACCGGATCAAGTCTCCTGGTACTTTCAAGACAGCCGTACATTCCAGTAACCTCTGTCACTGGTAAAGCACTTTGGGAAATAACAACAGGGACCACAGAAGTGAGGGTGACTCAGACACACCAGCCGAAACTCCCAATATCCTGGCGGCACACAGCTGCGGGCCTCCCCTCCCGTGTTTGCTGATACTATCACTCCTAAAAGCAAGTTAGGCTGACAGCTACTCCTAAGGGCTGATTGGAAATTGATAAGGACAAAGAAGATGTTTATACTCTTCCCTAAAGTGAAATGCATAAAAATTTTACTGTTGTTTTTGCTGCCATTTAGCTCTGTTCACATACTTATCGTACAATTGCGTGACCTGAAACAATGAGGTTGACTTTCAACTTACGGGAGAATTGGAGGAAGAGGTGAGAATCAGAGACAGAACAAAAGAACCAAGATGTGCTTTCTGGTGCTGTTGGGGAGGCCCATTTCAAAATTCCACCGTCAAACTTCTAATCCGCACACCATTAATCACCTTCTAAGGATACCGAGGAAGTCAAATACTTTGCAATAATGGCCTCAGATCATTATGCATCCACTCATGTGCCTCCAATAATATAATTTTCCTTTGATTTTTGCGGAACTATGTTGAATCTGTCATCATCAGGTATTTGGAAAGCAATTCGCAGGCTCTTGACAGGTGGTCTGTCTGTGACCCAGAGAGGTGTGCCAGTGAACAGGTTCGATGAGGCCCAGGTTAAGCACAGAACATTTCAAAAATACAACAGAGTACTTGTCAGAATCATTTTACATGGGTGTTGAAAGTTAAGAGAATATCTGAAAACAAATTTCATCTGGTATCTGAAATCAGAAATAAGTGGTTGAGGTGAAAGACAGAGTTAGGGAAATTGTGCCTTAACCTCTCAGGGCCCTGAGGGATTTGTTTCTTCCTTCTACAACTTCATCCCAGGACTGAGGGAAATAATAGAGGCAGTGGGAAGCAGAAAAATAAAAAAAAAAAACTGTTGGGAGAGAATGTATATTCAATATTTACCTGTTCACAAGGTAAGAAAAGACATTTCTGAGAATAAAACAAATGAAGGAAACTATAAAGGAAAAAAGGTCTCTTTATGCAGCACTTACAAGGTACTAGACATTATTGTGTGCATTTTTACAAATAACAACCCATTTAATCTCTCCAACAAATACAGAAGGTACACACCAAAAATTAATCCTACCTTACAGCAGAGAAAATCAAGGCACGAGCCATAACTCCACTTGATCAGAGTGATACAACTTACGAAGAACAAAGTCAGGACTTAAACCCAGGCAGTCTGGCTTCTGAATGCATATTTTAAACTCCATAGAACCCATTCTTAGACTTAATTTTTTAAAAATGTAAACATCTGTAAAATGTAAACTATAACAAGAAAGCAGGTTAATATGTAAAGAGTCTAGATTTGTGGTCAGCTCTGGCTACAGATCGAAATCACCTGGAGAACTAAAAACACAGCCGTGCTGGTACCTCAACCCGGTCCAATTAAGTCACAGTCCCTAGGGCAGGGTCTGGCATTAGTGCAGGTTATAAAAGCACCCCGGAGATTCTTAGTGAGGTTGGGAATGACAGAGACAGATCAAGGGAAATATACACCATCACTTTCATTTAAAAAGCAGAATAACGAGCCTCAATGAACCAATCTTAGAAAACCCACAGACGGAGAGGGACTAGTATGCTTCATTGTAAAGAGAGACATAGAATTTCAGAGAAGGAGAGATCATTCAGTCCCTGTCAAATTAACAAAAGGGTTTGTAAAGAAGTTGTGGTAATAATGAGGTCACCTGAACAAGTAAAAGAAGCCTGGTAAGTCTACAGTTTGGTACGTTCTTCCCAGGCGTTTTAAATGAATATGCATTAAAACACTGATATTGATTACACTTCTCAGGATCTATCTTAAGGAAATAGAGATGGGTACAAGCAGGTACCCTACACAAGCAGGTCTGTAACAATATTATTTATAGTAGTAAAACATGGTTAATATCATACATCAGTAGAGTAGAGAACTGAATTATTGGTACATTCACCCGGGGGGAGGCAGTATGGGGCAGGCATTACACACTCATCTTCATGAGCAGAAGATATTGCCTCTGTTGTGATATTGGGTGCAAAATTGAAAAACTATATACTATATATTCCCAGTTTTGCAAATGTATATATGATTAAAAGACTGGAAGGAAATAAACAAAACATTAACAATAGTTATCTCTATGTTAACTTTTTCTTATAATCCCCATAAATCACAGTGAATTTGGAAGGGAATATTCAAACAGGCTGGGTGCCTGCTATTCCGGAAGGTAAAAAGGTTATTCTGACACCAACAGTCAAGAGTGTCCAACCTGCAGCCAACAGCTGCGTGCAGGTTATGTGAGGACTTTCATGCTTATCTCTGGTGGCTGATATTATGAAAATTATGCCTGAACCCCCCTTTGTTCGTGGTTTTGTTTTTGCTCATCAGTTTTTGTTAGTGTCTGGCCCAAGACAACTCTTCTTCTTCCAACGTGTGGAAGAGAAGCTAAAAGGTTGGACACCCTAGACTGCCAAGCAATTTAGAGACCTCCCCTAATTCTGAAGTCCATCCAGTGATGTCATAATCTCAAATCTAAGGACCTCACCCACAGTGCAGATAGGCAAAGGTGGAACTCAGTGCCAAGGCCTTTGGTGCTATGCTTACAAATAGTGGCTTACAAGCCATGTTTAACTATTTATACCATTTATTGCTGTCATGCTCAAGCTAAAGGGTAGGTAACCATACACAGATATTTTCAAAGGTCTAGAAGTAAAATCCATTACATGGGATCATATTTCCAAACAACTTTTAACATATTTATGGGCTTGGAACCCATAGCTCAGTGGTTAGGGCACTGGCCACATGCACTGGGGCTGGTGGGTCCAAACCTAGCCAGGGCCTGCTAAATAACAATGACGATGACAACAACAACAAAAATAGCCAGGTGTTGTGGCAGGCGCTTGTAGTCCCAGCTACTTGGGAGGCTGAATCAAGAGAATCACTTAAGCCCAAGAGTTTGAGGTTGCTGTGAGCTGTGACACCACAGACTCTGTCTCAAAAAAAGAAAAAAAAATGAACGTATTTATAGAGGTTATAAATATAAACCAATTAGTCCCCTACATAAGCCCTCATGCTTTTAGATCAGCTGAAACTCAGAACCTCTGCACAAGGGATGTTGGAGTTTTCTTCCTGTTCCAACCTGAAGTCTGTCCTCTAGGAAAAGCCCAACTGTTAACAAGAAAAGGATTTTTCTGAGTTTAGCAGACATAAGGAAATAGACACTATACAAAATATATGATCTATTATTTACATGTATTATAAAATGCAAAACTTTATATAAATATACAAAGTCTTTTTTTTTTTTTTTTGCTGAAATTTATCATTTAAAGAATCTTTTCTCCCAAAGCTGCTGTTTCCTGCCTGAGCCTATTCAGGCTTCAATAATATCCAATCCAGATTAACTAGAGGTCGCTAAACACAACTCCTTAGACGGCGGCGTCTAGATACAATGACTTTCAGATGAGAACAGACTCCTCCTGTCTTGCCCCAGACGTTGGAGCGAAGGAAGCTGAGAGTTCGAGGGGCCTGTCTGCGCCTCCGGCTTCTTCCTCATTCCCGAGTGTCGCAGCCAGAGGCAGCTGACGGCCATCAGAATTAAGCGTCCCAGCGACCTTGTCCGTTTCTATTGGCACATCCGCGCACTGGCCGCCTTTCAGGCTCTGGACTCATTTGTACCTGGCTGTGAAGGCCGAGGGGCCTTTAAACCTCTCGGCCGCGCTCTCCCCAAACTGCATCCCCAGCCGGAGAAGCTGAAAAGGAGCAGCAGGGCGGTGGCGGGAGGCCCCGGCGGGCAGCAGAGCCCAGGTCACAGGCACGTCTCTTTGCCACTGGTGTACGGAGACCAAAGTCTCCACTCGCTCCTTTTGTTGAATAAATTAACAAAAAAGGAAGGCAAGCCGGCCACTGCCTCGGAGAAAGGGCGCTGGACGGGAGAAGCGCGGCGACGCAGTGAAGCTGGACGCTGCCCAGCCCGAGCGGCGCGGGGACCGGGCCGGGGACCCGGCAGGCGGCGGCCTGAGCGGCTGTGCTGTCGTTAGGGACTCTACACCGCTGACTCGGAAGTAGGTGACACGGACACGACCACCTAAGTCGCGGTGAGCTCTGCCGTCCCTCCAAGGGCGCGGATCTGGGGAGGGCCGACTCCCCCCTCACCTGTCACCTCCCACGTCTGCCCTCTCTTCTCCATGCTCAGAAAAGGGTCTGCATTCCGGAGGACGTAACGGGAACCCGCCGCCGCGTCCCATCCTCCAGGGGGTTACACCAAAACTAGGTGGATAAGAACCCCAATTACGCCAGCGCGACAACCTAGCTATGTCTGCACCCACCTTCAGCCGTTTACTTTGGTCTCGGAGAAAAAGAAGGACTTCGCGTCCTCCTGTCCCCTCCACCCGCACCGTGGACTTCGCGTCCTCCTGTCCCCTCCACCCGCACCACGGACTTCGCGTCCTCCTGTCCCCTCCACCCGCACCACGGACTTCGCGTCCTCCTGTCCCCGCCACCCGCACCACGGACGTCGGGTGCGCCGGGCCCCGCGG
>CAUYRH010029787.1:0-36381 GCA_963574655.1 Perodicticus potto
GCTAAGAGGGGAAGATAAAAATGCTTTAGAACTGTGAGGAACAAAGTAGATGGGCAAAGGT
Organism: Perodicticus potto; assembly: GCA_963574655.1. NCBI lineage: Eukaryota > Metazoa > Chordata > Mammalia > Primates > Lorisidae > Perodicticus > Perodicticus potto. The sequence continues at coordinate 62 of CAUYRH010029787.1, forward strand.
GATAAGTAGAAACTTAGATGTTGATACACAGCTCATAGAGTATTTTTTTAATAATAATTTTATTAAATCATAATTGTGTACATTGGTGCAATCATAGGGCAGAATGTGCTTCATACACAATCAGAAACATTTTGATTGTACTGTGAGAGATAGCCTTCATAGCATTTTCTTAATCACTATATAAAGACATTGATACTCTACATTTAATAAGTTTCATCAGTACCCTACTAAGATGCACCGTAGGTGTGATCCCACTAATTGCCCTCCCTCATAGAGTATTTTTAATTGTAAAATGAAGAGACTCAAGACATGTTTGTTTTGGTGTGGACCACCTTTTTGTTTCTTCCAAAGTTGTGTGACACGTGGTAGATATCTTAATAACTTGCTTTCTTAGCTGGTTCCATCTGCCATCACAAATTACCTTACACTGGGTGCCTGAAACAACCAACATTTATTTCTTTAATGTACTGGAGCCTGAAAGCTTGATATCAGTGTGCGGTGAGGGCTCTCTTCCTGGCTTGTAAACAGCCCCCTTCTTGTGGAATGCTCACATGGCACTTCCTAATTGAATGAAGAGAGAAAGCAAGAGCACACACAAGAGAGAGAAAGAGAGAGACAGACAGACAGAGAGAGATAAAGGGTGACTTTCTGATGGGGAGACAGAGGGATCCTGTGGGGCAGGAGAGAGAGAGGGAGGAAGAGGGAATCCCTTCTCTCCTCCTCTTCTCAGAAGGCCACCAATCCTATTGAATGAGGACCCTACTCTTACAAACTCATTTAACCTTAATTACCTGCAAAGAACTCTACGGCCAAACAGTTCTGTTGGAGGTTACAGGCACAACATATGAACTTGAGGGAATGCATTTAATCCATAACATTTTACCCTCATGACTCATTGAATTCATTGAACACTTTTATATTAACAACAAAAAATGTTTCCTAATTTAGAAAGCCTTCAAGAAAACTCATAAAAGATGGATACAGAAGTGACAGAAAGAAACTTGTCTTTTTGTTTTGTTTTGCTTTTTAGATATGAGATCTGGCTCTGTCACTCAGGCTGGAATACAATGGCATGATCATAGCTCATCACAGCCTCAAATTCTCAAACAGTCCTCCTACTCAGCTTCCCAAGTAGTTGAGACTAAAGGCAGGTGCCACTAGAGGCAGCTAATTTATTTTTATTTTTAGAGATAGATCTCACTGTGTTGATGAGAGTGGACTCAAACTCCTGGCCCAGGAAAGTTTCGTACTTTACCTTCCCAAGTGTTTAGGAATACGGGCCTGAGCCACTGCACCTGGCTTGGAAGAAATTTATTCCTTTGCTTTAAAATTCTGAAATTATATTTGGTAATTTTTAATAAAGTCTCATAAGAAGCTAGTCTTAAATGAAGTAAAATAAAAAAAATATTGATACAAGTTGATCTATTTGTTATTACTTCCTTATCAATGCCTACTGACCCATAGCAAGAAAACTAAGAGCCTATTACATTAAAATGTATCCATTTGTCATACATTTGGCTTAAAACGGAAAGGATTTAGGATGCATTTGAACATTTCCCATGCAAATAAGTATAAGATAAAATAAATATTTGATATGATATTTTTTTATATTCAGTAACATTCACAACATTACTAAAAAGTGATACTAAATAAAATCTGAGCTATGGCCAATATTAGAAATGGAGTACTAAGATTATCAAATAAATTTTTTGCCAATTAATCCTATTTTCTTCTATTATTTATTTGGTAGGAAGGAGACACTTCTTATAGTTGAGGAGAGAATTAGTCTAGGATTTAATCCAGGGCATCATTGGTGTTGGTTCAGACACTTATAGATCCTGTCAATATACAAATGGGGCTTTAATGGAACCTAGCATGTCCAGCAAAAATCTTTTTCTTGTAGAGACAGAATCTTACTTTATCGCCCTTGGTAGAGTGCCGTGGCGTCACATAGCTCACAGCAACCTCCAACTCCTAGGCTTAGGCAATTTTCTTGCCTCAGCCCCCGAGTGGCTGGGACTACAGGCGCCCACCACAATGCTCAGCTACTTTTTGTTGCAAATTGGCTGGAGCCGGGTTTGAACCTGCCACCCTCGGTAGATGGGACCAGCGCCCTACTCACTGAGCCACAGGCACCGCTCCCCAGCAAAAATCTTAAATTACATCTAAGTTTATATTAATTTTAATCCTTTGATGATTTATTTCTGGTGTTTATAAAGAGAAATAATATTGTCAAAGTTTCTAAAATTGAAAAAGGGGAGAAGAAAATGAAGGCGGAGGAGAGGAATAGGAGAAGAAGGAGAGTGAGAGGAAGTGGAAGGGTAGGGAAGGAGGAGAGGGGACAGATGATTGCCAGTGTATTCAGCTTGAGCACTAGAATTGTGTGCGGGGAGGATAATGTAATAGTCTCAAATTTAAAATTAATTAATTTTGAATATAAATTTCAATTGAAGAAAGCCAGATTTGTTCAGCAAAAGAATCAACCAAGTTCTTTCTCTACGTCTATTTTCAAGCCAACTTTCATTGCTTTCCTGAGTTTCCAAGCCATTCTTATTTGACCCTTTTATATTGGAATTGCAAGTCCAAGGCCATGTGTAGGAGAGAAGTAAAAAGCATGTATTCATTTTTGAATCAGTACCTATGGGGTATCTTCCACAATTCTTCACAAAATTTAATGTACATTTGGACTACTTGGGAATCTTGTTAACTTGGATTTCTGGATTCAGAAGGTCTGGATGGATGTCTGCATTTCTAGCGAACTTCCAGGAGAGGTCCATAGGATGTCACTTTGAATATCAAGGTGCTAAATGACAGTCAGAAAAAAAACAATTTTAGGAAGCAAACCATTATTTTTGGAAAGAGAAAAAAGTAAATTTAAATCTAATAAAATGGCAGAGCAATAAAGTAAAGCTTGCAAACAAAATACACCTACAATGGCCTAGGCGGTTACTTTGAGGTTAGGAGATCAAGGCTAACAAACACAGTCAAGAAGCCTGAGCTGCAGTAATAGAATAAATCTGCTATGGGCTGTATCTAGGGTGAGATACTCCGAAGTAGTCATTTAACAATCATGATTATATGGTAATAATAATGAAACATTTTTATAGCACCTTCACTATAATATTTATTCATCATCAACCTGGATTATAGTTATCAGAAATTTGGAACCATCGTACTCTAAACTTTTCAACATCTATCCTTATGAACAAAAGATGATAGTACTTAAAAGGTAACAGTAAAAATAAATTGGAAACGTGGTATGGTATCTTTCATATTTGACTGAGCAAATTCTGCTGTAGGATATAAAAGCATTGAGATTCAGATGCAAATTATTCATTATAAGACAAAGAAAAATAATAGAAGTAGATCTCAAAGTAATGATTTCGGGCTTGGATTTTACATGTTTTCCAGGGGCCTTTACAACCATACATAATTCATGAATCTTTATTTCTGTAATGTTTGAATTTTTTTCCCCTTGAAGTGTTTTTTAATGATTAGGTCACATGGCCAGGGCAGTCCTTTAATGTCTTTCTTTTTCCTGGTTTATCATTTTTCCATTTTGCTTAAGAATACATTAGCCTTTGCTATATACCCTCAAAACATCTACACTCACAATCAACTTTGAACAGAAAATGAACAGTGGGACCTAGTTGAATGTTATGTATTTAAGATGGCTAAAATTGATATAATTTTGAAATAAGAAATGCACATAGATGCACACAATAAAGATTAAATATGGATTTGCCACAGATAAGGAATATATGGACATATTTTAGTGTACTGTTAAAAGTACTTATAATCTAAAGAAGCATTCTGTCCTGAAATGCTGTAAATGTTTCAGTAGGAAAATCAAAGTAGTTTCACACTTTAAAAATTAAAATATTTTTACCTATAAATAGTTTATTGAACATGTTAGTATGGTTTTAACTTACAAATTTTGATGCAAATGAGGCTTTCCTTTCTAAAATTATAGGAATTTAGACACGATTTCAATGGTGGTTGTCTTTGCTTTATCTGGCAAAACATTACCTATGGTTCTCCTACCTGATCTTTGACAGCCCCAAATTGTTTGCTAATCACCTGGTAAATGAAGTAAGACAATCATTTTGAAAATATTTACGAGTTAAGTGAATTTAAAAGAATGTGCTATGAAACAAACAGATAGGAATTTTAAAGCATTCTTAAGAGTTGGACTTTGTGGTACTTTAACACCACAGACTATTTTTAAATAGAATTTGGAATGGATCTTATTTTGTTTATTACTCAGCCTTTTCTCTCCTGGGATAGTTTCCCTATATTAATTGCCTCTGTGCTCAGATGCTTCTAATTATTAACCTGCAGGTGTCTCTAATCACTGTTTCTTCCAGCAGAGTTTTGTTCGAGGGCCATTAGCTTTGCTGCTTAATTATAACACACTGTACCTAGTTTTGTGTACTGTTTGATCTTTCAGATGGCTTCCCAGACCTCAGAAAACAGTCATTGGCAATCATTTTCTACAATTAACCACAGTGCCCTTTATCCCTTTCTCTATTATTAAATTGGATCAGAGTGTGGAGAATTATACATGAGCTAATTTTTAAAACTGAGGACACCAAGCTCTTAGACACACCTAAGGATTGTCTCAGGGATATTAAAACCAAAGATTTTAAGTTTATTTCTATATTTTATAACCAGAAATCTGAAGTATGTATGAATATGTATAGGATGACTGAATCTAGAACCGTGCAGGTCCTTAGAAGTACTCTATTCCTTGCTTTAAAAAAATAAATAAAAAATAGCATGGTTGCGATGGACGTTAACCTAAAAAAGACTTTTCTGTTTTGGGGCCTCATCTGCTGCATTGCACCATTGCATTACTCACTTCCCGGGCCTTTTTCAAACATTATAGGAATGTGAAAAATTAGAATAATGTCAACTTTAGGAGATATTCCTATTGCAAAATTATTCTTCAACTACAATATATGCTATTTCACATCAGAATAAATTACACATTGAATAAAAATCAACATGCAAATAAAGAAGTTCATGGGTCAATAATTTTCTCCTACTCAGAGTGCTTATTTAAGTCTCTGAATATGTCTTTGACCCAGACGTGGCATCTAAATGGGGCCCTGTGATTATGGCCCTGACTATGGCAGAAAGCGTGGAAGCAAGGTCTGACTCTGTGATCTAACATAGTTCTGTCTGGTGGTTTCCATGTCTGCCCTTGTAATTACTGTTTGGCTGAACTCAGGGGGATCACCCGTGCATTTGCTGGGTGGTAGGTTGGCTTTTTGTGGGTACTATTCGCTTTCTCTTTGATGTGTCTGTTGTAGGTTTGCATTTTGTTGCTTTTGTTATTAGAATTGAACCAAAATTCAATTCTTGGTTACAATAATACAAATTGTTCTAGATATGAAACAAGAATCTGGCATTCTATTAGTATCATATGCAAGATCAGAATTATTTAAGGCATCACATAGCCTCATTTATCTGCCTTGGTTTTACTTATTAATATAACATTAACCTTAGGCACATTTAGAAATAACAATGCCATCACTCCTATTGCAAGAATAACTTACCCTCCCCTCGCCCTATATTACAAATAATTTCAGAGTATCAAAATAGCTTTAAAAAACACTTTGGATTTGTTTTTCACAAAAATAGCATTAGTGCTTTTAGCACTCTCAGCATCTGTTACCTGTATTGCTTAGCATGCTAAGCAAAAAATACCTCAAAGTAACAAAAAATAAAATTAGCAAAAAATACAGATTTAAAATAAATGCAAGATTCGGGATATGGTTTTATGATTTTAAATCTGTTAAGGCCTTACCAGGGAACAAAAGTTGCTTGTATTTATTTGATCATTTGTTCTTCAATTTTACACATCAATGATGTCAAAAGAAGTGTATTCTTGTATTTCACTACGAAATCAAAATTATGACACTGAAAACTCAAGTCCTGCATAGAAGTTTTAAGCTACTCTATATCTGAGAATTTTGAAGCTGAATAGCTCCTTAACATAATACTTCAAATACCGTGGAGTTCATGATCTTCATAATTGGTTTCCGTTGTCAGTTTGGTGTGTGTGTGTGTTTGTGTGTGCATGCTAAGGGTCACGTGTATCTCTAAAAGGATGTTATCTTGGAGTCCTGCCTACCAGAAGAATGGCCTCTCTTGTTTCCATGATCCCAAACCAAAATGCTATTATCACCCATTAAATAACTTACTTGGGGGTTACTCTAATTGCTCATATGATCACTATTTGAAAGGAAATTTTATTGCTCTCTGCAAATAATTGCCTGGAATCATGAATGATCACCATATGTATAATGTCTGATACACATAAAGAAGATAAAAATGACTGAATTAAAATCCTATTGGGAAATTCTTATACCTTGTTTCTTTTAAGTTAAAATAATACTTCACGAGCCTTCAGAAGAAACTACCACAGTATGTAAAATAAATCTTAAAACAAAATTGAAATGTATTTCTAATTATTTAGTTCTCCTTTCACATTCACATTTTGTGATTCATATGAAGAATCCTAAACTTCATAATCATTAGCAAAGCCCTATAATATGGTAGGGAAACAGTCTACAGACATGCTATCTGGGTTCCTTATTCTAATCTTCCTGAATAATGAGGAGACTTCAGGATATTAATGGTGTCATTTTCTGGTTTTTATCCTCAACAGAAGCATATGATGGAAGCCATTTATCTCAAGCAAATGTTGTGTCATGCTGTAGAAGACAGTAAATGGGAGAAGTCTTATACTATGATTTATTTCATGCCATATGACCTAAGGTTGCTAACTATCCATTTACTTTATCTGGTGTCCAGTACAAGATTGTCTAACTAAATTCTGATGTCTAAGGAATAGCCACTATCAAAGCAATAGTTTCCTAAAATTGTTAAAGAAAAACTTCAATGTAATGTTTTGCTGGAACTTTTTGTTCAATAATGTTCTCTTCAAAGATCTCACTAGAGAGTTTTATTTAAGAGGGCCCTCAATTTAATTACTCAGGTTGAAGCTATCTCATGCTATGGGGCAATGCAAGGACAAAATTCAATTCTATAACTAGACACCAGTTGGTTTTCAATGACCATTTATATTTTGTCCTTTGTTATCTATAGCATATTATAATAATTAATAAACATACATCAACCCACTGTGTGGGCTCACTAGGGGGTTTAATTATCTCTCCTTGCTTGGTATGGGCATAAACATTATTATGAATCATCTAAGTGGCACAACTTTATTTTTCTGATAGATAAAAGGCTTTATATTAGGATTTAAATTTAAATTCAGAATTTTATTATATAAGAATATAATATATGGTATAACATATAACAATATAACATATAATATATTTTATTATATAACAATGACAAACACAACATAAGTACAAATTATCCCTATTGTCACTTAATGAATTTTTTTTTAATATCATGTATTTTCAGAAAACTGTATAAGTTGAAAGATTGTTTATTTGTGGAAATGCATAATTTAGAAATTAATTCTCTCTCCAAGCATTAATTGAAGATCTTTTATTCTTTAAACTATACCACCCAGCAGAAAGTCAAAGATAAACAAGAAATAGTCCCTGTTCTCATAGATCTGTTTGGGAAATTTTAGTGTAGAAAAGCAAAACACAGTATTGTTATATCTCTAGAAAAATACAACAAAGATGGCTTTGGAAGAGGCCTCCGGGGATATCAAATCAGGATTCACCAACCACAACCTGCTCAAGACCACGACCATCAGTAGCTTTACTTTTCAGTCTTGCAATCTAGGAACATAGTTGTCAGCAACCAGAAGATAAAATTCAAAAAAAAAAAAAAAGAAAAGAAAAAACAAACAAACAAAAAGTCATATTTTTACTTAGCAATTTATTAGATACTATTTCAATGTTTTTCATTATTCCTAAAACGGTTCTATTACGGGTACAGGATGTACCTAAAATCACCAGACATAGGGAAAAGGGGAAATTGAAGCTAAATGGACCTTTCTTTGCAAAATATTCATTACAAAATTTAACAAAATGTTTATAAAATATTCTTCAAGTGTTAGCCAACTTTTTGTAAACTTTTATAATAAATATTTTGTAAATAAAGGTATATTTAGCTCCAACTTACCATTTTTCCTATGTATGGTGATGTCAGGGGCCACCTTGGGGACGCCACCCTGTATTTGAATATTTCTTATATTTAATTCTATTGCTAGTTTCTCTCTAAATGGAGAAAAACATTACATCCAAATAGGAGATGACTATAGGGGTTACCTCACTCTCAAATCTCCCCAGGCAGAAATGGCAAATATAAGCTTCCTGCTGATAGAATAAAGAGGATAAAATCAAGACACAAGAAAGAGATGGTTAACCTTTTTGAGGTCTAGGTCAGTGCAGTTGAGTCATACACCTGATTCAATTCCATTAAATAAACATGAATGGAAGTAAGCCTGAAAAGATCAAGAGAAAAATGATAGTAGGAGTGGATGTGTGAAGGACTTAAAGCTTTCTTGAGTATTAGAGCCTTAGAAAATACTAGTCTAGACTTAGAGTCTCGCTTATAGGTTTGTATAAATTAACAACATATATTTGATAGTACTTCTAATGAATGATTAAAATTATTTTCATGAGATATTTTACTGTTCTCAATTTCTGACTTACAAAGTGACTAAGAATTTAAACATAAGATTCAGGTATGCAATACAGCATAATCTTTGGAGAAAAGGTGACTTTTGAATTGAGCCTTGAGCATATGTGGAATTTTGTTGGATAGAAAATAAAAAAGGTCACTTCAGGTTGGTAAAAATGCATGTTTATCAAACAAATATAGAAAGGACTTATCTAGGGGTTTTATGATTTCAAAGATCAAGCCTTACAGAAATAAAGCTGGTATGCACACCACCATAACTTGTTAACATTAGAGTTAATAAGCAAGCCAGACCACTATTCCTAACTAATCAAACTATTCCAGGATGTGTATTATCTAAAAATATCAATGTTCATGGCCATGCACAGTCATTTCCCATAATATCCTCATAACAAAAATAGACCTCAAACTGGAGGATATATGCAGGCCACCCTTAAGGGCTAACCCAGAATAGACACAATGAAGTGGATGGTCCTTGAGAACCATGTCAGATGCCTCTTCGTGCTGTCTCAGAAACTCTTAGATCTGTCTCCATAGCTCTTGAATACTGGTCTCATTGCAGACATTGCAATTACTGACTTGGCATGGGCCAACATCACTGTATCTTTGTTCATGCCCACATGGAACAACTTACCTTCCTCCTTGTTCCTGATGCATGACAGGCCTTAGGGGACAGTGTGCAACCTGAAAGTGTGTGTTTGGGGGTTGAGGGGTTCCGGGGAGCTTGCCTGTGAAGTAAACCTTTGACAATGGAAATGAGAGACAACAGATACATTTCTTTCCTTCTTTCCCCCAAATAGACTGAGATGCCTTAACGGTCATGCTGTATCTTGAAGATGACAAATTTTTGCTTGATACGTAGTATAGGTAGGTTGGAAATGCACTCCATGTTTTTGCTCCCCCTCCCTCCCTATTTCCTAGCTGGTTTCCTTGGAAGATGACTTTATAATAAAGTATTAGCAGTAAAGGTTTTACGTCAGCTTTTATGCCCTTTTGAGCTAAGAGAATACCCTATCACAAAAATTTTTATAGATCCCTTGGACTAGGGACCCCTTAGAATTAAACAAAGCTTTGTAAAAACAATGACAAACAGTTGCTCAAAACAATTTGTATAAATATTCAAGGACTAAACTTTTAGCATAGTTCCCCCTTCTAATTTTCAAAAAAAATATGAAAAACATTTTAGTCTCAAACAGTAAAGATCAGTAAGCTTTCAGCCTCTACGTTATGGTTGATGGTTTTGTACTTGGAGCAAAGGCCTCTGGAGACTTGAGAAGTAGGAATGCCAGTGTTTGTTCTTTACACCTTGAGGAGGTGGTATCGACAGAGAGGTGGAGAACTAGGAAACCTTCTCCTGGAAAACATCATCTGGTGAAACATGAAAAGCGAATAGTAGTTAGCAAGGGAAAGGGAAGGGAGAGACTGGGAATGAACATGACACAAGGACCAGGAATCAGGAGAGAGAAATTGGATTCACAAGCTGGATGGCAGTGAGGTTCAAGCCATAAAGTGACGGTGAGAGATGAGACTAGAGGGGACGGAAAGGACTAAGGCTGAGCTGTCTGTTGTGGTGGCCGCTAGCCATATGTGGCTACTTAAATGGCAATTAACCAAAATGACTAAAATTAAACGTTTCATTCCTCAGTCACATAGGCAACGTTTGAAGTGCCCTATAGTCACATGCGGCTAGTGGCCACTACCATGGACTGGGCAGAAACATCATAGAAGTTTTATGTGGAGGGACTTGGCTATTCCTTGAGAAGCACACTAAGATGTTCCTGTGGGATACCCATGTGTATTTATTGATAGGTTTTAAGTAGTGTGTGTGTATTTTTAAGAGTATTCAAAGGGACAATGGGACTTTTAAAATATTTGGGTTTTAATTACTAGTGAGACTGCTTTGTCTCTCCTTCCAAGTATTTTTTTTCATTTTAAGGATTGATATGGTAAAAAGGTAGCTCTACTGAACTTGATTCTAGTCCAAAAATGATCCATGTGATCCTAGAGAAACAACTCTGACTTCGTTGGTTCTTTGTTTTCTCAATTCTTAAGTAAGGCCTTAAATGTCCATGTTCTTTGTTCTAACCCCTAGGTAACACATGATTAAAACTAAATAATTAAAGCAAGAAATAAATTTAAAATGAAGTTAAAACCTCCTTCAGAGCATTTTTAAGAGAGTCCTACTGTGTGGTGGGAGTGCACCAGGGGCAGCACAGTGGCATATGAATGGGTGGAAGGGCAGTGGGTGTGGCCCAATCTTTACCTTTTGCCTTTTCCATTCTATTCCTGGACTCCAACCACCAATCTAGCAATACTAGTTTCCTGATATTACTGGATTTTAAAATGTACTACTAAACACAGTTCTCTTGAAGATCATTTCTGAAATTGTCTGATTCATCAAAATCTTGAGTCCATAGTCAATGGTTACCTGCAATCACATTAAGCATAAAATCAAGTGTACACTTTCTGTGCTGTGCATGTATTTTTCAAATCACAGGAAATCATGTTAGACGCCAAGTTTCCTTATTTCCTCACTCCGATTACTGTCTTCATGAGGTCAAATCCAGAGAGTGGTTTGAGGAATAAAGTTTATTACCCATTGGTTAGAACAAACTCAGGGTGCCAGGAGTACTAATATATATCCATTTTCTAAATCCTGCAACTATAGATTTATAATGATTTAGCTTTAGGGAATTCAAAATATTTTGATGACTTTTTCTACATTCAAATTAAAATAGTGCTGTAAATGGATAATAATGTTCATAAGGAAGCCTTTTAAATGATTCTGCGTAGTACATATTGATGGTGGACATCAATAGAACTAGAATTAATTCTGATTTTCCAACATACTTAATACAAATATGTATATGACATAGAAATAGAAAATGGGTATAAGAATCAAGTTAAAATCAATGTAAATAATAACTAGATAAAATTTCATAACAACTTTAAACAACCCAATGTGTGTATTCTATCGGAATTTTAAATGAATTAATATCTTAGAATTATCTAACTTGTGTTTATATGTGACATCATGGTCTTTACCATTTATAAATCACCACCTCCATATCACTCTAAACCAATGCCTTGGATTATCTCCTGCCACAGGTAGACTTTTGGCTTTATGTTTTAATCAGTTCCAGCAAGAGTTAAGGAAGCCAATATACTGACTCAGTTTTTGATGTGAATATTCACACATATGTAATGTTTAAAATCCTCCAACTCTGTGGGACCTCTTTAAAATTATCTGCTAAAGGCTAATGACCTTTAACATAAAAGGAATTTTTTTCCTGGAGCTTTTTAACCCCCTCAAAAGTTGACAGGTTGGTCAAAATTGTCAAAACAGTTCATTCATTTTTCATACTATTTATACACCACGATGGCTGTTCTGTTGGAGATAGGCCTACACAACTTCCTCTGAGCTGCTCCAAATCATGGCTGTGCCCTGAGACTTGACTGATGATAGGTGTTGAGAATCTGGTTCATATTTGCACTGATAGAAATCAAACTCCTAATCAAGCCAAATTAATCCCTGTGCTGAGACTGACTCACTCGCTCAGTGTAGGGACTGAGGCTGCTTTTGAAGTCCTGGCATTTTGTTCTTAAAATAATTCATGGGAAGAAGACTCAAACTATAGGCTTAATTTCTTTAAAAATATTTGTAACTTGTTTAGTATAAGATCTTAGAAGAAATAAGTGTCAAGAAATGTCTGGAGAAAATCTACCTGGGATATGAACATAACTGTAGATTGTGGACCATCACATCTGGAAGGTGGCTTTCCTGTATTAGGAATTAAGGGGTGCAAAATGATAAAATCACCATGAGAAAATACCAATGAAACATGATGAAGACGTTTACTATTTAGAAGGCAGCATTTCCTCACGGGGAAATTTCAGTAGGTCCATTATCTAGTTGGTAACACCGGAATGGTCTTGTAGCAAATATTTATTGAATATATACTGTGTGCCAGGCACTGTTCTAGGTACCAGGAAAAAAAGGAAAGAAATGAATGAAAATCTCTGTGCAGATAACTGTCTACTAGTGAAGATAATACTTTTATGCAAAATATAATGCCTATTACATAGTCATGATGGAGCAATTATTTTAGGAAAAATGGGAATAGGAAGTGATCAGGGATTGTTTTTTTCTAATTTTAGAGTGTTCAGGTAAATTTTCCACAAAAAGATGCCTTTTAAGCAAAGAGATGAAGGGGATAAGGTGGTAAGCTTAGTCTGGCAGAGAGCTCCGGTAGGGGAAACTGGCTATGCCAGGGGCCTACAGCAGGAGTAGGGGTAGAAGTGGAGCACTGAGGGAACTGGGGGCCAAACATTAAAGGGCTGTTTTGGCCCCTGTGGGCACTTGATTTTGCTGTGTGAGGAAAGGAAAGTCATTTGGGGATTCTGACACAGCCACTATCATCATCTGCTTGACGTTTTCTCAGGATTGCACTGCCCTGGGAACAGACCGTAGAGAAGAAATGTGGTGGTCTGTTATGCTAGGCGTTGTACTAAAACATTTACACAGCATCTTCCATTCAATATTAACACTGCAATAAAGATAAAGATAATTATTAGTCCCTTGTTGTTAACAAATTGAGCCTCAGAAGGGTGAAATCAGAAAAAATATTTAGTCAAGTATACAGTCAAGATTTGAACCCAGTTTGTCTGTTCCAAGGATCTGCATGATTCACCACTATACTTTATTACCAGATCAGGTAGAAACCGGTAACTAGAATAATAAATTTCAAAGTGGAAATATCAAGGGAAATATCAAGCACCTCTCCTTAAGAGCTCATCTGTTCTAGAATAGCCATTCCCAAGTTCCAAATAGGGCTTAAAATTTTTGTAGGATGATTTCTAGTTAGTGTGTGTGTATAAAACAGATAGATGAGAGATAAGTAGATAGATAGATGTTGCTGTGGTGAATTAATATCTTTTATATCATATTTTTTTGATCACATAAGATATTACTTGCAACTTTGCCACTTCCTGGACACTGCAATTAGCTTTAATAATTTTTTTTTATTAATTAATCTAAGGAGACACTGCCTTTAAATAATGCCTTTTTTTTTTTTCGAGGCAGTCTCACTTTATTGACCCCAGTAGAGGGCTGTGGCGTCACAGCTCACAGCAACCACAAACTCCTGGTCTGTAGTGATCCTCTTGCCCCAGCCTCCCAAGTAGCTGGGACTACAGGCGCCCACCACAGTGCCCGGCTATTTTCAGTGACCAGGCCTCACTCTTGCTTAGGCCTATCTCAAACTCCTGAGCTCAAGCGACCCACAGGCCTTGGTCTCCCAGAGTCCCAGGATTATAGGCATGAGTCCCCAGGCCTAGCCCTTAAATAATGACACTTTTGTGTTTTCCTTTCTGCTATTTTCCACTCTTCTTCTTCTTCGCTATTGCCCCGAGGAAGTTGTTGGTAGTGGTCATCTTGCCCTCATTGCTCACCTTTGTGGTAATGCTTCTAATATATCACCATTAAGTATAATGTTTATTGAAAGTTTCTGGTGGGTTCTCTTTATCAAATCAAAGCAAGTCTCTTTTCCCAAGCTTGCTGAGCAATTTTTAAACCTAGAATGGGTGTTGAATGTTGTCAAATGCTTTTTCAGCATCATGGGTACATGGTTTATTGTTTTGTTTTGTTCATTAATACAATTGATGGCAATTATATAATTCTAGATACTAACAACTTTTGCATTTCACATGATAGATTTTTAATTGAACAATAGTTGACCTTTGTTAAGCTAACGTTATCCAGTTCAGGTATTATGAATATGGAGAATTAGCTACCTTGGAGAATTAGTTGGAGGGATGTCTATATTTTTTTCTGTGTTCTAGTACAACTTAAATAACTTAAGAACTACTAATTTTAGTTTTTAGTGAAATTTATGTAAAACCATCAAAACTTAATATCTTCTGGAAGTAAATTTGTGGTTGCTTTTTCAATTTTTCTATGTCTTTAGATGTATTTTTTTTATCTCTTCTTGAGCTAATATATATATTGCAATCCAGAAATTATGACAGATACAGTGTAGAGGAAAAGCGTGTCAAAGCAAGTTCTAGTTGATAATATTGTAGGACACAAAAAGGAATGACTCAGAAGTCTATGGATGCCAAAAACAAGGACTGCTGCTAGACACTTGGATTTAATGGTAGAAGCTTCATAAGGATGGAGAATTGCTGGTCTTGATCTCTGTGAGAAGGAAGAAGACATCTTAATCAATTTGTGTTCAAGAAAAGGTAGTAGGAGATGAAAATTCCTCCAGTTAAGAGTCTGTAAGTGGAAACAATATCCTGAAGAGAAATAGCAATGTTTTGTTCTGTAACATTCAGAGAAGGTGTGGTGCTCAATTCTAGAGAATTTTGTTATGAGGGGACATGAGTTCTAGAGGTGCAGCAAAAAGTTTGGGGTGGGGGTGGGGAGGTTTCAAGATTTGTGTCAGATTAAACAAATTAAGCTTGTGTGGGTGATAAGATCTGGCAGTTAAGTTTCTGGTGGAGCTTGAGATAACAGGAATAGAGGACTCTGACAGAATTTGGTCCAATAGTTTTCTAGGAAGTCCTTGGCAATGAAGCTATAAATACTAGAATTAATAGAAAACATATGTGAAAGTCGGGAATGCCTAGCAGAAGCCTGTGGGACTCCTCTTCATTTCTCTGGTTGGGTCTCCCAGTACAGGAACTCCTCTTTCACATCCCTTGCCAATTCACTTTCTCTGTTCCCAAGGTGAGTATTCCATACCTTCTCACTATCCTCAAACCTATAAGACATCCTCCTCACTCCTGTCTCTAGGCTGATTAATATTACGGTTAACTGGTTGAGGAAATCTAAGCAATTAAAGAGAATTCTCACCTGCTCAAAAACTCTTGAGCCTACCTTCCTTTTGTACATGTTGACGCCACCAACCTCCTACCTCAAAATACAAACAGCTATTCTATAGTTTACCTAATACTATTTCCTCCAGTTGGAACCCTGGATTCCCCCCATCCTATCCTCTGGAATATCTGACATTTTTATCTATTCAAATATTGGTGCCTTTAAAAAATACATAAGTATGATCCTGTGAGTGATGGTTGTTATATTGTCATCTCTTTCCCTTTGTACCAGACATGGTCACATAACCATACATATATATAGCTAAAGAAAACTATAAAACCAGACTAGCTGAATTCATTTATATTCATTTCTACATCATTTGACAGTGAAGGAATGGTCAAGAATAACCTTAGAGATGAAAAAGGAGATGCTCTTCAAAATCATAATAATGTCTAATTGCACATATTGGTGCTTTCCTCATGAAGACTCTTTCAAATAGATAATTTTCCCTTTTTAGTGATATATAATATTTTACATATTTATGGAGTACAGGTGATATTTTGTTACATGCATAGAGTACATAATGAGAAAACCAGGATATCTGAGATGTCCATCATTTTTAATGTATATCATTTCTTTGTGTTAGACACAATTCAATTGTTCTGTTGTAGCTTTTTTGAAATATACAACACATTGTTCTTAACTGTAGTCACTCTACTCTTCTGTTGAATTATAGAACTTATACCTTTTATCTAACCACATCTTGATATCCATTAACCTCCCTCTCTTCATATTCATCCCCATTCCCACCCACTCTTTTTTCCCAGGCTCTATTATCTTTCTATTCTCTACTTTTATTAGATCAACCCTTTTAGCTCTCACATAGGAGTGACAATACAATGTTGTCTTTTATTTTTATAAGCATGAAGTGAATAGTTAGCCCCATGTGTGAGGCCTATAAATCGATATATGGTTTGCCTCACTGATATGGAATAGTTCATCTTTTCTGTAATAGAGACTAACAAAGAATTTCCTCAGCAGTGATATATTTCTTTTTGAATTCTAACTGTACTTTGTTAGTTAGATAACAATGTCCATTATCGCTGGGGAAACAAAAAATCCTCTTTTCCTATTTCACTAAACCTATAACCAACACCTCAACACAACTTGTTAATTCAATGCATTTCGGATTCCATTAGACTTTTGTATATGATTATGTATATAGGTTTTGATATCTTAAAATGTCATCTCTGTGGATCAAAACTATGATAACTACCTATCATGCCAATATTGCTATAGATCAGGTGGTGGTTGTTGTCTAAAACTGATATACCTTTTTAAATTCTAGAAGCTACTGATCTATTCTGTCTTACTATCTTAAATTATGTCAAAATATATAAGAACATCGTCGTTTTGATGTAATTTTCTGGATTAAATCATTTTCCATAATTATATAATTTTCTTTCCATTAAAGAATGAGATCCAGCATCTTTGAAAAATGGATCTGATTTTTGTGCTTTGCATGCTATTGGCAATGCTGTCATATGGAAAAAGTCCCTGAGAATGAAATATTTTACAACTTGTGGTAAAGTAGCCAGTAAATTATCATAGTCAGTTCTTATTTAAATAGTTCAAGGCTTCTGAATTGCTTCTTAACTGAAAGGCCTTCTAGTCAATGTAAACCTCTCCCAGAGACATAAAAAACTATTTCCTTTATGCAACAGAGTTAGAGCTTCTGGAGAAACATGTTCAACTAGCTTCAGTCATTTTTTTTTTTTTTCTGAATTGCGTGACAGTTTTGACTTAATCCAACTATGTAACTCAGAGAAACGCAATTTTCCAACCCCAAATAAATGTAGTTGTATTTATTTGGAAAAATCAGGATGATTTTCTTTCTAGTAACTTAGTTTGGGTTTGCCCTTTTAGAAAAATATATTAGAGAAGTTTTTGTGCTAATTCTTTTCATTATGAGTATATAAGTAAAAAATTAAAACTTTAAAATGAAAAGAATAGATTTTGTTTTCTTTAAGTTGAGATAATCCTGTCATGGGATTTTTTTTTCTTTTTTTCCTTTCTTTCTATGTTTCCTAGTAATCATCTACTTTTATTTTTTTTTAAATTTCAGAATATTGCAGGGATACCTGTAAAATATCACAAATGTTTTGACTACAAGAATTGCTTTGGAATAGTTTGAGTCAAAGTTATAAATGTGACCACCACCCAGATAGTGTATATTGTACCAATTAGGTGTGAATATTCCTCCCCTCACCATACCACCCCACCTCCCTCCTGCTTAATTTCTGTTCCATTTACTTCCATATGAGTGTTGAATGATTAGTTCAGCTTAATAGTGAGAACATGTGGTGTTTGTTTTTCTTTTCTTGTGATATTTCACTTAGAAGAATAGTCTCCAGTTCTGTGCAAGTTGTTACAAAAGGCATTAGCTCACCATTTTGTTAATGGCTGAGTACTACTTCATGGCATCCATATTCCACATGTTATTGATCCACTCATGTATTGAGAGAAACTTGGGTTGTTCCACATCTTAGTAATTGTGAACTGTGCTGCAATAAACATCCAATTGCAAGTTTCTTTTGGATAAGTAGCTTGTTGTCCTTTGGGTAAACAGCCATTAGTGAGATTGCTAGATCAAAGTGTATGTCTGCTATTAGTCTTGAAGGAACTACATACTACTTTCCACAGGGTTTGTACTAGTTTGCAGTCCCACCAAGAGGGTGTAAGTGTTCCTTTCTTTCCATACCCATATTAGCATCTGTTGTTTGGGGACATTTTGCTAAAACCATTTTCACTGGAGGTATGTGATATCTTCCTGTGGTGTGGATTTTCATTTCCATAATGATTAGAGATGTTGAGCATTTTTTATGTGTTTAATTAGCTCTTAGACTATCTTCTTTTGAAAAGTTTCTATTCATGCCTTTTGCTTAATTTTTTATGGGATTTTTTTATTATTACTTTTCTTGAGTTCTTCATAGATTTTGGATATTAGCTGTTTATTGGAAGTATAGCATGCACATGTTTTCTCCCACCCTGTAGGATGTCTGCTTGTTCTGTTGATTGTTTCCTTACCTGTGCAGGGCACTTTTTAATGCAATCAACTACCATTTATTTATTTTTGTTGGTGCTATGATTGCCTTCCTCTTCTTTTTATGCTCTTTTTGAACATGTATATATTGATGATGAAACATCACTATATTTAGAATCTGGCAATCCTTGAGCATTAGGAATTAAACTACTTTATTTACTTGAAGACCAAACACATTATCCTTTCAGTTCAAATAATAAAACTTGTCTCGACCTTTGAACTTTTCATTTTGTTATGATGATTTTTGAAATTTAGAACTTTTTATTCATTGGAGATAAATATTTATTGTAAGGTTCTACTGATTGGGTAAATTCTGCATTGAATATAAAGAATACACAAATATTAATAAGGTAAATAATAGAAAACAATGTATGAATTTTTCTAACAAATACTTGTAGATGAATATATAATATGAATATAACTTTATAAATTTAAATTTTATTATCTTTGATGCTTAAATCTTAAACTAAGTCTAATTTAGTTAATAAAATTATGATCTTATCAGGGCCATGAGTTAAAATTAAAAATTTAAAATTAAGGTCTTGTGGAATCTATTTAATGTACTTTTCTTAGTCTGATAATAATGGTGACTGAAAGTTTATCATGTATTAACTAGACAAAAACTGTTATCCTTAAATTTTTCTAGTAATTGAGACCAATTACTTTGATGATGAATACCAGAGAGAACATTTAGTAGAATTTTTAAACTTCTAGGTAATTGCTGAGTACCTTTAAGATAGTATTTTTAAGCACTAAATTTGAAAATATGCAGAAATTAAATTTTTACATTTCTTTTTAATTTTTTTTATTTTTAATTATTATGGGTGTATGATAGTTGTATATATATCTAGCATACATGTTTTATTTTGAAACAGCATACAACATTTGATAATCAAATCGGGATAACTGGGGTATCATTGCCTCAAGGCATTTATCATTCCTATGAATACGGCGTCATCCATGAGAAGCAAGAGGCTGCTAAATTACATGTGGGGTTCATTCCATTTATGGACAGTGGTGAGACTACCTGAAGTCACTAAGTACTCCACCACTAGAGTCCTTTCAGATCTTTTAGTTGGAGAAAGGTCTAAAAACATGGACAAAGTGTCCCAAACATGAACACCTAGTTTGCATTTGTGCATAAAAATATGTAAAGTAGTTTTCATTTTCCCTTCACGTTTATGATGGATCTATCAGTAGTTGGAATGGGAATGAAATTTAGACTCGCATTAAAAATGCTGATTATATTCTTGTGTAACTGCATAACAACATCAGGAAACAGCTGCTTTCTCAAAAAAAAATGCTGGCTTTAACTTACATTAAAGAGAGTTTCAGCAGTTTTGTAAAACTTTGGAGCATCCCATGCATTTTTTGATGATTGGTATGAGGCCTAGAAATTCTATCCATGAGAGTGTCTAAGGCACAGGAAGCTCATCTTGGAAAAGCAAAACAGAGGGAAAGATACTGACATCAGTACGAAACACAGAAAAATCATGCTCTGCTGTGATGCAGATGTCCACATGTGCAGACACAGGAAACCAACCTACATGATGTGATTCTACAATGGCCAGTGCCAGGAGGATAAAAATACCTCAGTTAAGACAAGAGGGTCTTAAAGATCAAGTTTACTTTATCTATGTTGTGTTTCCTTTCATGAATGTTTGTGTTACTTACGGGCTAAAATGAAAATTTATCAAAGACAGAGTGGCTTCCATGCATCTAAACTATTTTAGGAGTTGAATATGAAATTTTTCATGTTATGTATTGTTGAGTTAATTAACAAAAAATTACGTGGAAGCTTTCTCTTCATTTGGCCGTTCAATAGATAGATCCAGTATTGATTCCATGTTGTTACATAGTTTATGAACAAATGAACAGTTGAAGATCAATAACAAAAATTTGTTCATAGTTGATTCACTATTTGTAAAATTTCCCAGGGTAGTTGTTATATTTTTTGGTAATTTACTTGGCTTTCTAAGGTATCTTTTTACATCCATACACTCTTGATGGTAAGCCAACTGCTTGATCACTGAGAGGTCTGAGAAGAGATGGGTACATCATAATAGGCATTTTCCCCATGGAATTAACAATGGCAGAGATTAATAGTGA
Organism: Perodicticus potto; assembly: GCA_963574655.1. Taxonomy (NCBI): domain Eukaryota; kingdom Metazoa; phylum Chordata; class Mammalia; order Primates; family Lorisidae; genus Perodicticus; species Perodicticus potto. The sequence goes on from CAUYRH010029787.1 coordinate 20,731, forward strand.
TGGCTCTTTGGGTGTCCTTTATTATTTAATTGAAATTTTTAATCTCATGAAGAGAATGTAAGCTAAAGCACTTCCATAAAGTAAGTGCATATAACACTATGACAATTACATGTATATCTCATTTATATAGAGAGTGTATTTTAAAGTGATTTTTATAACTTAAGCTGCTTTTATAATTGTAGTACAGTTTTCACACAATTAAATCACGTTAGTCATCACAAAACTGTGGCAAGCAATGCCGCCAATAGGTCTTATTCAATAAATCCATCTAAAAGGCCGGGCATGGTACCTCATGCCTATAATCCTAGCACTCTATAAGGCCGAGATGGGTAAATTACTTGAGCTTAGGAGTTCAAGACCAACATGAGCAAGGGCAAGACACTGCCTCTAATAAAAACAGAAAAAAAATACCCAGGCTTAGTGGTGCATGGCTGTAGTTCCAGCTACTTGGGAGGCTGAGGCAGTAGGATCACTTAAACCTAAGATTTTGAGATTTCTGTGAGCTGTGAATGACACCACAACACTCTGGCCAGAAACAGAGTGAGAGACTGTGGGAGAAAAGAAAAAAATTCATCTAAAATAAATAATAAGTTATCAATGTAAAATACCTATACTTATGATGGTACACAGAACCTGTAAGCAATACCGGTAAATAGCAAGAAATTTAATACACATATACATAAAGTCTAATTCTTAATATATATTCAATTACTACATGTGGGAAACACATGTAAGAGCAGTGTCTACACACTAAGATGGTGTTCATAATCTCACTTTATTGTTTTACTAATGAATATTAACAATTCTCGATTTAAACTTCATACAAAACAATACGAGTCAACAGACCTCCTCCAAAGACAATTTTTAGGAGGAATTTGACTTAGTCTTAATCAATTCACTGCTTCTGTTTATATTTGTTTGAGAAAGCTAATTTTTCTTCTCTGAACAATGGTGTGAAGAATCATTACATTAAATTTGTCTGTACTTCTAGCGTCCTCTCAAGTTCTTTAGTAATACCAATATTGCTATAAATATTTGCTCTACTATATACAGTATAGAAAGGAAAAGAGTGTGTTTGAGGTGTCCTTATTCCAAGGGGGACGCATCGAGCCAGGAACTGTGGACATTTGGAAACAGAGTCCTTTTCTCCATGCATTCGACAGTAGGGAAGAATAGGTCACGTGATAACCATGATACGAAAAAGAAGAGTAATTGGATACCAGTTCCATGTGTTTTTAAAATCACCAGTACCAGATGCAAGATGTTTGCAACCATTCCTCTGCCTTCTCCAATGGAAAATCTTTTTTTATAGCTGATCTGGTATAGCATCATAAATAAAACCATATTTTTTTTTCCCAAGGAGAAAAGGGGTAAATGTTGATAGAACTCAACTTGATCTGGCATTTAAAAGCCTGTTCACATTTTTTTTCAATTGTTATTAAAGATAACCTAAAAAAAAATTAAGGTCCTTGAAAAAATAAAAAGCTTAATCTACTTCCTATGTCAAAAGCATGCAGGCTCACATATGTAGAGATGATTTTTAAGTAAATTGTCACAGTATAGTAATATAACTAATTATTAAATATGCATGTGGATTTAAATAAAGCCTCCTGGTTAGGATCTGAAATTATCTCTTGGACTTATGCCTTATTTCATAAACACTTGATTGATGATCTTGCCCTATAGCACTGACATTTTCAAGTTATGCTTTTGAAGTTATTGAGTTTCTTTGATAGTCAGTTTTTCCTTAGATGAGATAACCCTTTAACTTAGAAAGATATGACCTTGACATCTACATACATTTATTTAACATGGACAAGAAATATTTTTCATTGATTAATCAAACATTTGTTGAGAACCACTTGCATTTCAGGTATTATTTAAGGTGGATAGTTTAGACAAAACTCCTGGCCTCAGCAAAATTGCATTCTCTTTCATCCTTTGGGGTGTTGTTAATAACATAGGTGTCATAACTTTGAAGCTACAGGCTCCAAACCACTGAGAATTACATGAATCTATCTATTAATTACAGTGCTCATGAGTGTCTATTTTGTGCTCATCAGTATATATTTTTTAAGCAAAGAGGAAAGTTTGTTTTCTGGGAGCAGTGAATAGGAGGTTTTTATCACCCTTTGTCATAGACTGGAAGTGGCTTCTTTTCCAAAGTTTGCCTAAAGTTTCACTCTAAGCTTTACAATTCACTAGAAGGTTCATCATTTCAGGTGGTGTCATAAAATGAGAAACTGTATAATGAGATATTTGGGACTAGTCATTAAAAGTATTTTCAATGACAATAAATCCTGGATTGTTACAGTATTTCTCAAGACACTGGAAGATTTTTTTTCCACCATAGCCTTTGAAAAGGGTAAGAAAAAAATTAATATTATAGCTGGAAAACACACTGTTGGTTATGGCCTGAATATGGGACCAATGTTGCTAGCCTCTATGTACAATAAAAGCATGAAAACACATTACAAGAGAAGCTGCTGTTTATTATTAAGAAATGAACATTCCTGTGGTTCATTTGAAGGCAAATCTGTACTAGTTAGTAGAGGATACATGTGACCACATCTGAAGACTGGAATTTTCAAGTTCCTGTGTGCAATAAGAGGCTGAGTGCCACAGCAATGCAGATGAAGGAAAGATGGTGTTGAACTATTTCCTTTCCATCTGGTGTTTTACAGCAGTTCTGCTCACAGTTGCTGTTAAAGGAAAATAGACTGAAGAAAAGTAAATTCACAGTCTTGTGCTGTTTAGGCTGAATAATCTAAGCCAAATCATTGCTTAGGAATAAATTAAATACTGAATAAAACAGAATCCAAATGTAAATAAAATATACAAACCTCTCACTTCAATGAGATCCTGAATTAACTTGACTTGCCCAAGAGCAACAGCATAACTATACCAGTCCCAAGGTGAAGGTTTGTATGTACTGCGTCATTTTCCACTGACTACCCTGTATTAAACAGTAGTACTCCTAGCATTCTCTGCCTTTTCCTTATTTTTTTCGTATATAAAATATATCCCTAAATAACATATTACATATTTAATTTATTTTTTTATACTTTATTTTCTCTAAAATTGATAAGATTCCAGGCAAAAATTTTGAAATGGTTTTTACCATTTTAAATCCCTGGTTCATAGTAGTCACTCATCATACATCTACTGAATAAATAAATGAGTTTTTCTTTCTTTAAAAAAGACACATGAGGTGTGATACCTTATGGGTAACATACAGTGCAACAAACATTCATTCTGAAAGCATTCTCAGTATCGAAAGACACTTTTAAGTCTCTCAAAAAACACTTTTGACACTTTTCAATCTTATGTAAACTGTTGTTAATTAATTCCTCTTTTTATTTTTTAACCAGATGCTTATGAAAATGGATATGTCTTATTAAAATATCTTTTAATTAAATTTAAGAAATATGTTCATATATGTCACTTACGTACTTTTGATTACATGTAAGGTATGGTTTTTGAGTAACCTTCAGTGGTCCTGCACATGTTAAAAAGAAAAATGTTCTCCATCCATCACATCATCCCAGAATTGGTAGTTTACAAATAAGTAGTCTTTCCTCCTTCCTCTGAAACCTTGCTTTGATTGCCTCTATCTGCCATGCCCCAGGGTAGATAGTCATAGTTCCATTCAGTGCATCCCTTCTTTCTTGAGAACCAGAAAAACCAAACTATTTATATGGGATCAATACTGAATATTCTGGGAAAACAACAGGCATAGGATTCCTTCAGAGCCATCCGTTCTCCTTAGCATTTCTGCTCTCCTTAGTATTTCTGATTTTGTGGGTCTATTACTTTCTCTCCTTCAACTGTTGAAACTATAATACATTCTGTTGCTCATTGTAACCACTTGGCTTAAGGAGCAAATAGGTTGTACTTGGGCAGAAAAGGAAAAAGGAAAGAAAAAAATTGAATTAGTTTTATTGTATTGCCAGATTTTTCTCTACTTCAGTTCTAATGGTCTCTGTTAACTTTAAAAAAACTGACATTAAATTTCAAGGTTGATTTTTTGTTGATCATCTCATTGAATTTATTACCCACCCCAATGCATAATGATTTATATGGAGAAAAACTATATTTTTATCATATTTTAAGGATGTTTTTAAGGATTCATTTTAAATTAATTTATTGAAAACCAAAAAGCTCTATTTATTGTATCCTTAAAGATGTATCCATCTTTGTGCTAGGGTAAAGATACAACTTTATAATTTAAATACAGGAATTGTTGATTACAACAGTATATGTGGACTACGAAAAGAGAGCTTTCCTTCAAATTTTCTTTCAATACATTTCCTCATAGTAATATTACTAAATATAGAAATTATATTTGTTAGCAAGACAATAGAACCCATTGAACCAAGATATTCTTGAGTTCCTAATCATGGACTAGGACTTAACATCTATCTAAAAGAATGATTCTATAGCAGAATATATGTATTTTTTTCAGTTGTAGTGTTGGCCTCATCTCTCTTCAATAATATAATAGAACTGGGCAATTCCACTCTTTTATCACTGCCTCCACCTGCTAGCAAATGCGATTGACTCCTCCTCCATCTCATGCCCTGAAGATCTGGTATTTAAAAACTGAACCCTGTAGCACATGTCATCTAAGGACACATCTTAGCTTTGTCCTGAGTCTCTACTAGATATTTTATCTGCATTAACTCCATGAATGTGAGCCTTCCAGGGCAGGAAACAGCTCATACTTTGTATTCCTAAATATAGTTCCTGGGTGCCTTTCTGATACCACCAACATTTATTTCTGACTCATGTTTCCCTTGGCCCATGACTAGGTCTATTAGAGACAATCTTTACTACCTCTCTACCAAGTGAACATAAGGCTTGACAATTAAGTTTGCAAACTTGCCTCTGTGCATCTACGTTTGCAACGCTGCAGAAACCCAGTAAGGTCTCATAACGTTGGTATCTCAATGTCTCACAGCTGTGTTTGTGTTGATGTTTGCTGGTGTCTTGCTGAATGGCATTCATTATTCATTGTTGCGTGTTTTTTGTGTGCAGTCACAAGGCTGTCAGGGCTTGAATTAGACCAACAAATATTTGTCAATTTCTTGTTAAAGACAGCAAGAACTAAAGTGAAATCAGGACACATTGATCAAGTTTATGGGGATTATGCCATGAAGAAAATGGCAGGGTGCTCATGGATTAGACATTTTTCTAAGGGGAAAGTATCACTGATGAAGAGAGGGCAAGGTGGCCAGTAGTAAGTAGAACTGAGGAAGACATTCAAGAATTCATTAAATTGTGTGTCTTTGGCTGACCATGAGAAGCATAGCAGATCAAGTAAACATCTACAGAGAAGCAATTAGAAACGTCTTAACTGAAAATCCTGGCCAACAAGGCGTGATTCTTCCATTACAACAGTGCAGAAGCTCACATTGCACTGTCTGTGAAGGAGTTTTTAGGGAGTAAACATCCAACTGTATTGGAACATCCTCCCTACTCACCTGATCTGGACCCCAGTGACTATTTCATTACCTGAAAATTCAGGAAACATTGAAATGAAGATATTTTGATGACAGGCAGAACATCAGGGGTAATATGGCAACAAGTTTAATGACCATTCCAAGAAAAGGGTCCCAACATTGCTTTAAAGGGTGAACTAGGTGCTGGCATTGGTGTGTTGGTTCCCAAGGGAAGTACTTCCAAGTAACTATAGTGATATTCAGCAAAAGGATGTAGTGCATTTTCCAGGATAAGTTCATAAACTTAATTGTCAACCTTCACAGTTTAAGAGCTGTGAAAGATTTCTTCCATAAGTAAAAAACACATTTTTAAAAATAGACAAGCTACTTAAAAATTTTTTTTATTAAAAAATGAGTATCACTAAAAGAATGGCCAAGTTTTAGAGTTCCACTTAATTTTAAATTCTCTTAGATGTTACTTTGCAAAGATCGATGTCAGATAGATGGAGTGAGAGTGTACTGAGGAGGCTGATGTCTTACCGGAGCCACTGTGTAGGAGCCAGCTGAAGGGGGCCATGAATCTCCTCTCTCCTCTTTAGTTCCTCTGTCACAGGTGTTACACGCTGGAAAGAGAGGCGTTGTAATTGGGATGAAGTCAAGATAATGAGAAGAGGGAAGGCAAGGCAGCTGCGTACTGGGGACACGGGGAGAGAGCGAGTAGGAAAATGTCAGGTAAGACTAGTGTAAAGTTAAAGAAGCTTTCATGATCTGACACTTGAAAATGTAATATCTATGTTTAACATTTACACTTCAAGTATCAGAATATCTTAAAGATAATAAGATCAAGTCCCTCTATCCTCAAATGATAAAATGGTAATTTATTTTAAAAGCCCGGAAGAGCCAGCATCAGGGTAGAAGAGCAGCTATGATTCAAACCCACATTCCCACGCTTCTTCAGTGCCTTTTCATTGTCACGGTCCCTTCTGGGGATTACTTAATTAAAACAATATCTGCACAATGCCTCTGCTGTGAAATTATTACTCATATGTAAAAATCTAAGATTTAGCTTGGGAATCTTTTGTTGTCCTCAACATGAATTGCTCTGTGCATCCTACATGCTGTGTGTTCCAGTTCCTCATTCATCATCATCATTTATGAGGTCAGAATACTTAAATGTTGTCCTTAAGGATATTGATGAAAATCTTTGTCGGTAATAGTGCACTAAAAATCTGGCACATGCATCTCCCAAATTTAGTTCCTGGAGTGAACTCAATTTTTTCATCTCTTCGTATCTATATTTTTCTCATAAAGTGATAGTTTCAAAAACAGATATAAAGATTGACAGCAATCAATAAATACTAGTAATTTTATTCTCCTTTTCTGTGACTTGTATTTGTTAGGCAGCCAAACATAAAAAGATCTTCTTCTTTCTTAAATTCCAAGTGTGTATATGATGAAATTATATGAGGTTTTAAAAATATGCATAATATGAACTGTTTATTATTTTAGTTCACAGGTAATCAGAAAGAGTTTTTATAAGATCAACTAGCAATTCTCACATCAAAACCCCACATATATAATTCTTTTTTGCTTTGAGTTTCATAGTAAATTATTAACTATTACTTAATAGCAGAAATAAACTTTTGTCTTTAATATTGTATTTGCACTAAATTATATAAAGTGATTTAACCATTTGCTTGTTTTATAACTATTTGCCAACATGGAACTCAGTGCGATGTATGTAGGTGTTGGACATATCTATATATTTTTCACATAAAATAATTTTATTAAAAATACTGTTAGAGCAGTAGAGATTTCAAAATAGTTTTTGATTCATTAAATTATTAGCTACACATATGCACTATATATGCTTGACAATTCACTATGTTCATCTGATAATAATGTTTATTATGTGACAGAACGTATCTAGTAATATATGTAACTGCTAATTTATTTGATCCACACAATAGCACTGAATGATAGGTACTGTCCTGGCTACCCAGTTTATAGATAATGAAACATTAGCACAGTGAACTTAATTAACTTATTCAGGTCACAGAGAGTAAGTGATCTAGTAAGATTCAGAACTTAGGCAGTTGAGCTCCAGGATCTGTTTCCTTAACCAAGCTGCTACATAGATTCTAATATTATAATTACTTAACTATACATCCCTTTCGCCCCCTATTCTATAGTATTTACTTTATTCTTTTCATGTCTATATTGACATTACCCAGTTTGACTAAAAGCACATTACGTGATTGATTTTCAATTTGTAAGTGTATTTGGTTAAGATCCTTTCAGACAGCAGAGTAGTCTAGACATTATGAAAAGTGTTATGAAGTCACAGTCCTCATGGAGAAAGCTTACCTGTTTCCCGCCCTTGCTAGAATGCAAGCATTAAAGAGGGCAGGCTGGGCTTTAGTTTGTTTTGTTAAGTACTCTATCCCAAGTGTCTATAATATTACCTGGCTCTCATTGGTATTCATAATTGAACACGTGTATAAATGAATGAATAAATGGATAGGTAAGTGAATGCAGAAACGGTATAGAAGAAAGATGCTAAGAACCTGAGATCATTCGGGCCCCAAACCAATCACATTACTGCCATGCTTCTGGACCTGTTATGTGAAATTAAAAAAGTCCTTATTATTTCTGCAGATATGATAGTATTCCACTTAATTTTAATTTTGTGCCACTTCTACATGAATATGAAAGTCCCCTTCAAGAAAGCAAATATTTTAGGTTGTTATTACAGAGTGAGTTTGAATTGTTACGCTTTTAACCTCTCTCATCTTTTATTCCTTTTTCCTCTTTCTCTCCCTCTTGTCGCATTCAGTAGCAGATATGTTTATCCAAGTTAACTGGGCTCACAAATACAGTTTGATACCATAGACAAACGGTATGGACAAAACGAAACATCTTGACTTCTCTAGGGTTCATTTAGTAATTTGATACATGTTTATTGAACGTCCACTGTGTGCTGGGGAGTCTATTTAATACATAAGCAGATGTGAGGAACAAAAATATACATAATTCCTACTGTTTTATAGAGCAGTCTAATGGCAAACAAGCATTAATTAATGCTTCACATAAAATAAGTTTAACAAAAACACTGATAGGATTTTTTCCAACATGTCAAATGTAAAAAAAAAAAATGTTAAGTCCCTATTTTTTTAAGTCTGCATATGTTTCTTTGCAACATCAATTCTTGAAGATTAGTGTTTATAGAAAAGAATCCATATTGAAAATGTAACATGTACCTCCCACTTGGCAACCCAAACATTTTAGTGTTGTTCCAACTTTAATTCTTGACTAACATGGTAAAATGCAGTTCACTTACAAAGCAGCATTCTGAGCACAGACCTAGATATATCAGTCCTTTAAATGACACCATCTAGTAGGAAAAATTAGGTGATGGGTTGACTAAATGTCAGAGTAAACCCTGGCCCTGCCGACGTTGTCAACACAACTTCACGCTTTTTTTTTTTTTTTTTGGTAGCCCTTACCACTTACAATTGTGCATTTAAGCAATTTACTTAAATATCTTTCTATGAGCAGCTACTACTCAAGAGGCAGAGAAAAATGATAACCAGAGGTGAGAGGTTAATTTCAGAAAAGAAGACCAGAGAAATCACAAACACAAGTAAAATTTATACCTGAGTTTCTGATTTTGAAGGTTGGTCATTCTAGTCCTTGTTTCATGGACACTTGCTTTGGAAAAACCTGTTACTAGGCAAGTTGAGACAGAGTCTCAAGCTGTCGCCCTGGGTGGAGTGCTGTGGTGTTACAGCTCATAATAACCTCGAACTCTTGGGCTTAAGCAACTCTCTTGCCTCAGCCTCCCAAGTAGCTAGTACTTCAGGTGCCCGCCACAACACCGGCTATTTTTTTGTTGCAGTTGTCATTGTTGTTCAGCTGGCCGGGGCTCGGGGGATGGGAGGCAAAATGGGCTTGAACTTGCCAACCTCCCTGCATGTAGCCAGTGCTGTAACCACTGAGCTACGGGACCACCAAGAGCTGTACCTTTTAAAATAGTTAATATTCAAGTGATTTAGTACATAATATCAAGATAATTTATTCCTTCAATTTTATAAAATTAAATATTATAAAATCTTACTAATACTCAAGAATTTCTAGTTTAATTTTTTATTTGAATTTAGAACAAGAATGGGTTGCTTTGGCTATAAAACTTTTGAGATATTGACCCTCTCTCTTTCTCTCTCTCTCTCTCTCACACACACACACAGAAATGACAATAATATGCTAAGGTGAGAGAAACGAAGGTATAAAGACAATGTAATCCGACCTGAGCTAAATTTCATCTTGTAATGATATCTTTATTTAGTAATTTTTAAATTTTTTTTGAGACCGAGTCTCACCATGTCACCCTGGATAGAGTGCTATGCCATCAGAGCTCACAGCAATCTCCAAATCTTGGGCTCAAGAGATTCTTTTGTCTCTGCCTCCCAAGTAGCTGGGACTAGAGGCACCCGCCATAACACCCAGCTATTTTTGTTTTTAATTGTAGTTGTCATTGTTTAGCAGGCCTTGGCCAGGCTTGAAGCCACTAACCCCAATGTATGTGGCTGTTGCCATAACCACTGACCTATGGGCACAGAACCTGTTCCGTAATTCTTTTTTTTTTTTTGAGACAGAGCCTCAAGCTGTTACCCTGGATAGAGTGCTGTGGCTTCACAGCACACAGCAACCTCCAATTCCTGGGCTCAAGCGAGTCTCCTTTCTCCGCCTCCCCAGTAATTCTTAATGGATTGCTTTTTAAATTGACATTTTACCTTATCATCTTTTGAAACCCTGTCAACAATTGTGAAAAATTAAGACATTTTATCTCAAGTAAAATTTTCAGCTGATCCTTCCAAGGGATTAACAAAAGTGATTCAAAGAGGGAAAACATCTTTTTTGTATTTCTTTTCTTGGAATCTGAAAATGGGGATTCTAGATTTTCCTCTCAATAGCTTTGTACATTTCAGCAAATTTCTTCATATGACTGACTTTTATATTTTCCTACTGTTTTTGCGAAGACCTAAAATTATCATGGAATCATGTTTACAATGGTGTAAAACTAACATGTAACTACTGCTATCAATATTAGTCAGGCATAGGTGTAGGTCAAAGTGGTTATTACAGTCTTCAGCTACTCGTGGTCTTTTTAGAGAGGTGTTATTTCAGCGTCCTACTCAAGGTGTCTTAGTTGGGACACTGTGCGAAAAATCTTCAGCATTAATTACCTCATTAAATGCTACACTATAGAAACCACTGACTGTAAAGGAACTAATACACCTTCAACAACTTATAGATGAATGTGTCCAATTTTAGTAAACATGAGACTATTTATATCATTTTTTTCATTATATACTTAAGCAGTGATGAAAAGTACTGCAAATTTGGTTTGAATGGGCTTTTCATAAGGGGGAAACTTTAAGAAATCAGATACATTGTCACCATTCAAATAATGTTTACACTAAATGAATATATGTCAAAGAGCTGATTATTACAATTGTTTTTATAATATTTCCTCTTGAGAAGGGAATGCATCATGTATTTATATTAAAAACACATCTTTGAGAAAGAAGGTTTTTTTTTTATTCTTCGTAAGATTTTAAGTACTACACTTAAATACTCCTACAAAAATTTTCTCTAAAATGATTCTGAGAAACAAATGCATAGTTTTAATAGTGTATGTGTTGGCGGGCATTTGGAAAGGTTCTATAATGTACCATCTGCAATTCTGAGATAAACAAGCGAGTGAGATTAGTTTAGCAACTAAGCAGGAACTTATTTTAAGAAATGAAAAAGTGTGGTGCTTGCTGGTAATTTCATTCTCAAGATCAAAATCATGGTTATGGCACACAGTCAAGTCCAAGGACATGAAAATGACCCTCAGCAAGTGGTTTTGCTGCTGAGCACAGGTCTTACTGATCTGGGGTAACCTCTTCTTTTTTATCTCATAATAATTTGTGTTTCTCTTTGTATTTGCAAGGAGACTATATTCACATTCCACTCCCTTGAAATGAGGAGAAAGACATGGCAGTGCATTTAAAAGTAAACCAAAACACAGGGAAATTAGAGTTGGGTCTATTCAAGGAATAAGAAATAGGGTAGAATTGAGCCAGGCAAACATAGCAATGATCAAGTGATGAAGAAACAATAAAGACTACAAAAAGCAGGCTAGGTGGGGAGAAGTACTGTTTTATGTAAGGGTTACTTTTGAAATTAAGCTTATAATGTGGAACTTTGGTGTCCCCAATTATGCAACTCAATGGTGTGTGTCAGCAGTGCGTGTACCTGCAGAAGCGCTTTAGCTAAAAATTGCAGTGCACCCAGAGTCTCAAAAAATGTGCTGTTACATTCTCCAAGTTTGAAAGGATTTTCTTCTCAAAATCCATGAATGGTTTAAATATAATGGTGAAACTTACTAAATGTAGAATATCAATGTCTTCATATAGTGATTAAGAAAATGCCATGAAGGCTATGTTAAACAGTTTGATGAAAATATTTCAGATTGTATATGAAGTCAGCACATTGTGCCCCATGATTGCGCTAATGTATACATTTATGATGTAATAAAATTATAAAAAAAAATTATTTTTGACAATGATATACATATAAAGTTCTGTGAGATTTTTCTAAAAGACAGCACAAATCCTGAACATTCTTCTGATTAACCCTGGTAGGATTTTTTAAGCAGATATGAAATGAACCATGTGTATGTTCTGATAATAAAACCAAAAGCCAATTTTAAAAGCTTAGTAAATTGAATACTGAGCACTAGACATTAGTCTCCATTTTTTTTTTTTTTTCAAGCTGTCACCCTGGATAGAGTATCATGGCGTCACAGCTCACAGCAACCTCCAATTCCTGGGCTCAAGTGAGTCTCTTGCCTCTACCTCCCAAGTAGCTGGGACTATAGGCACCTGCCACAACGCCGGGCCATTTTTTGGTTGCAGCCGTCATTGTTGTTTGGCGGGCCCAGGCTGGATTCGAACCTGTCAGCTCAGGTGTACGTGGCTAGCGCCTTAGCCCGTTGAGCCACAGGTACCGATCCTAGTCTCCATTTTCTTATGCTGTTTCAGTTACTAGTTTTTTGGTCTTGAGATAATTCCTCCTCTGGATTTGATTTTTTTTTAAATAGCAAATCCCCTTAAATTTCTAGAAAGTTCATGACATAGAAATTCCTATTCCCAAATCACAACTGACAAATTTTTTAGTTCCAGTGGTACAATAAGGTTTATCTTCATAAATAAGACATAAGTAGACAAAATTATACTTAATATCTTTTATAATTAACGTTTCTCTTTATGATTTTTTAAATAATAAAAAAATCACATGGTCAATTCAGCATGAATTGTTTAAGAATATCTGATAAGGAAAGTAAGTTTTTCAGAGGCTAAAATTTCATTTAGTAGATAAAATAATTTACAAACTTGTTAACTTTATCAGGACACAATTATCAGTAACCGATTAATTTCCTATATACTCTTATAATTTTTAATTGATAACAGTTAATTGCTCTATTTTTCAATTAATAATTCTCCAATTATCAACCCAAATAAAACTTCAAGAAGAAGTAAAAGTGAAAATTATCATATCAGTCACAATCTCATAATTGTTTCATAAGAGGATAATTCATAGATACAGAAAACTTCTATTTTCATTAAAGTAAGCTAATTAGGCAAAATGTATTCAAATGTAGGCAATGAAGTCTTTAAATAAAAAAAGTGCTTCTTTTTCTACTGTATTGGGAAGAAAAGGCTACTAATGATGAATTACTAACTTTGCTCCTTACTCTGAGATTTGGAATAGAGAAATACAATGATATTATCCAGAACCCAGTTAGCTAAGATTACATTCCTCTACAAAGGGAGTTTTACAAAAGAGGTCTTATGTGCCCAAAGAGCACACAGATAATTTCTGAGTAACTCGAACATAAACAGGAAAGAAATCCGATAGCAAGCCTTGAAGGAGGTTCAGATCCAGTCTAATTACTGCCACTCCTCATGAACAATTTTGAATTAATAAGGTGGGAGGACAGAGGAAAAGGCGAAGCACGATGAGCCTTCCGACTTTAAAATCTGAAACCTTGACCTTCTTTCAAAATGTGCCTCTGCCCATGAAACTGCTGGAGTTGATGTATGGTTGAGTATTTTAGGTGGTAGGAGAGATCTTACAGAGACCTTTCCCTGGTCATTTCACCTGTGCTGGAGTTACATCTCCGCTCATTACAGACGCAGTCATGTTCTTCTGCACCTGGGCATAGTCTCTGATTACTCACTGGCGCTAATTTAAGGAAAACCACATTATCTAGATCTGCCATTTGGCATCAGTTGTCAACATGATGTGTTGTTTATGTGTGTGTACTTTATGTACGAATACTCCTTAAATGTTATTTGTGTACTATCCATACTACAGTAAAATCAAGAAAGTCACGATTCAACATCTAAGAGCTATTTTTAAAAATATAAAGCTAGCTAAAACTTCGAGAAAGATTTTTTTAAGACAAATGAACTTTGGTGAATAAATAAGTCAATGCATTGTAGATGTTTAACAAATTCTGTACAAAAACACTGTGGCACTTAACTCACTTCAGCCACTCACTTTTTAGGCTACTGTAGCGCCTTTCTAGCTTCTTGTTGGTGAATAACTCTCCTATAGATTAATATGTGCAAAACATACATTGAAATTCAGTTGGGCAAATGATCTATTTTGCAAATTAAGATACTGCCTTAAAAATCAATACTTATAACAAAGCATTTTGTATTAAGAGTTAGTAACTATGACTCCTAAATATGTATATTCTATGGGAATCTCTAAAAATGTATCTGCACTTTCTTGGAGATAATATTCCCCATAAATTAAACCCATTGCAGACAGTTCTTCAGGTTACCAGCATTACACAGATTTCCCTGTTTAATGCTTCCTGAGTTTATCACCAAGAGTAAAACTCTTCCATGTTGACTAACCTTTTAGAATTATAATGGGCACATGGGACATGGGACTCTTAAATATATATCAGAAAGTAGCAGAGGAAAAAGAAAGTTTAGTTTCTTTTTAGTGTATAACCATCCATTAGTGCATTAATTTTTTATTCTCATGAATAACTGGTACTGTATCTAGTGCAATGCGACAAGTGCTCACTTTTTGAAGAGCTAACCAAGAAATAATTCTTGGATCTTAGTGCCAAGATAATCTATCATACTTCTCATTAGCTTTCCTGGTTTTTACTTGTCGGTCAATTTAATTTTTCTCTTTCAGGGTTGCTTGGAACCTGAAGGTAGTTATTTGGGCAAGTTTAAACAATATTGCAGTGGCTTTTGATCTACATATTATATTAACGTACTGATTTTACACTGACTACATCAAGATCAAAGAAAAATAGAGATAATTGCATGTATTTTTGTCAACTTCTTCAATTTGTTTATAGATCAGGTAAATAGATGCATGTGTTGGAAACAGAGAAAATAAAAAAAAATTCCAAAGACGAAAACCAGGACCGTGTGTTCTAAATAAATAGAAGGGCAGGAATAGTATCCCTTTCTGACTGGGAAGAACATGTTCTTATACACGTTAATCAACTGCGGCAATTGCAAATGGGAAATCTATTCCTTATAAATGTCAATGTGACTTTCTCATATAAACCTCTTCCCACCCTTTAAAATACCTATTTGTAGTCATATTAATTTGGCAACTTGTTCTTTACTTTCATAGCATTTCTCACACTTTGTAGTATTATTTTCATACATTTACTGTTGGTTTTCCCTACCAGTCTGTAAGTTTCATGACAGCTGGAACTACGTCTGTTTTATTCACTACTCTATCCCCAGTGCTTAGCCACATCTAGCAAATAGTCTGTTACGAAGTGTTTGTGTTTAAATACTTAAGTGATTTGTCTTCTGTGTACTTGGAAACCCACCATAAAAGCTCCGGAACATTTCTCTGATGATTAAGGATGAGGAGCATTTTTTCATGTGTCTGTAGGCTGTGCGCCTGTCTTCTTCAGAGAAGTTTTTCTTCAAGTCCCTTGCCCACCCTGAGATGGGATGACCCACGAATGGATTAATAAATTGTGGTACATGTACACCATGGAATATTATGCAGCCTTAAAGAAAGATGGAGACTTTACCTCTTACATGTTTTCATGGATGGAGCTGGAACATATTCTTCTTAGCAAAGTGTCTCAAGAATGGAAGAAAAA